>RJWH01005431.1:21868-76872 GCA_004363575.1 Solenodon paradoxus
CCCCCCCCCCCCCCCGTCTAAATGATAATTCAAGTTTCCTTTGAATCACACCCTGTTGAAAGGTTTCAGGTGTCTCTAAGATGCAGTCTCTCATCTGCAGCTACCTTGCAGGAAACCTGTAAACAAATCCCTTGCATAGTTATGCTGCATTTGAAGAACCAGCCTTCTGACTACTCAAGAGCTTTCAGAAGGGAGGACTTTGCAGATTCATGAAAGGTTTCATGGACTTAGATATGTGTTTGAGGGAAGGAAAAGAACTTTAGGGCAAATTTGTCAAAAGCGAATTAATGGGTCCCGGACTAAAAGGATGCTTGCAATTTTCCCAGAGCCTAAAACATAGTAGAAATTCAGTAAGTATTACTGAATTCAGGGGCCAAGAAAAAAGGTGAAATAAAACAAAAACATAGTCAATGGACGGTTTTAAAGATTCATTTGTAAAATGATAGGTATTTATGAAAAAATGTTTCTAAACTCTAAATTGAGAGAAACCCATTCTAGATTTGTTGTTGTTTTATATAGAGTTTAAAAGAGAGGGGTCATTCTTTCATTTGTTTATATTTCTTGAGTACTCACAGGGCCTCTACAGGTTGGGTCTATGTGTGCTTTTTATTTTGATGACATTCTTATTGATTTCACCATTTTTAATCCATACTTTTTTGAGAGGCGCTGTCAAAAATTATTTTGCATATCCTGTCAGTAAATGCATACAAAGTGTTAGTTGCTGTTCTCAAGGAGTTTAAACCAGAGTGATTACCACAGAAATGGTATTCTGTCCCTATTCATTGCAGCAGAGATGCATCAAGAGAGAGAGAAGAGAGGAGGTGGGTTAAAGCTGAATAATTGAGCAACTCCAGTGTCTCCAAACCACAGGATTATTTTCCAGTAAGCCTTCTTTTATATTTCATAATTATCCTATATGCAAAGGAACTCCAACATTTTATAATAAGCCCACTACAGGGCATTCATCTTCTGACTGTTATCATAGATCCTGGCAAGAGGGCTGCTTTTCAAATGGTATGTTTATATATTTGAAGAACTTGATAGAAGATCTGTATTTGTGAGTAGGAGAGTTTTAAGCCATTGTTCCCCAAGTTTCTTGACAATATATCTGAGAAAGAAACTTAATTTTCTGTTTCATTGAAAATTGCATATGAATGATTTTGTGGAAAAAAAAAAATCTTATTTTTTCTTTCATTTTTTTCACTCCAAGTCACAAATTTATCATTTTCTCCCCTGTCTGGCTTCTATATAAATTTAGACAAAGTCTATTTTTCAAACTGCCTTTTTGAAATTGGTTTGTAATAATGACTTCTTGATCTCACCATTGTGGTTTAATAATATTTAGAGTATTTAGATGAGACCAGAGTTCTTAACCTTGACAAGATTGACATTTTGGGCCAGATCATTCTTTGCTGTGGGGAATATTCTGGGCACTGCAAGATGTTAGCAGCTTCCCTGGCCTTTACTTACTCACTGCATGCCAGTAGTACTCGCTTGTCATGACAACCAAAATGCTTCCAGATATTGCCTCATGTCTCCTGGGGTCCAACATCACCTTTCCCTTCCTTTCCCAGGTTGCAGATCATTGGATAAGACATTGTTGAAATAGGTTTTTTTTTTTTGGTATGTGAATGGTAAAAATAAAGCTCCAGCTATCCATTTACAAATCCATGGTTAGATAAATCTCTGGATTTTAATACTTGTTTGTCAGAAGCTGCAGAGATTCTTGAAATGACGTTTAAGGCTATTTTTTTGTCCTGTAAATTTTTCAGAAGAATCCGTTATTAATCGCAAAATTTCAATACAGTGCGGGTGTTGGTTAAAGAATATGATCTCTATAAGAAGCGAACACCAGGCCCTATTGGACTGTTTGAATACTTATAGTTGGAAAAATGAAGATTTGGGACTTCTTCATTCCATCGTAGGGTTATAAAATTGAGTGATTTTTGTACTCTTCATCAACAGAACAGCTTTTTCAAGTTTTAGGTAAACTTAACTGAAAACTCCATGGATTTTTTAGTGGAATAACTGGAGGTGGCTTACCAAGTCTTTTAAGCATCCCTTCCCAAGCTTGCTTACTGTCAGTAAGGACACAGCCTGAGAAATCTGAAAGTGTGATGTGCTGTATGATTCTCTCTGTAGATAGTGGGCTTTGCATATACTTTCTTACACTACTCCAGGTCTCCTGCTCCTTCTCAAGGTATCCTTTCAATTTCTCCACCCTCCTCCCAGTTATTCCTTGCCTAAATGCACCCCCCCCACAAAAAAAATTTAAAGAAATAGTTGAAAAACAAGTCTGTTATTACAATTACTCAATGATCTTTTTTAGAGTGATGCCAGATAGTTATATGGTGTTTAATGAAAGCATGTTCATTTTTTCCCCCCCAGACTGACCACTTATCTTTTTATCCACATTCTGGGCAAAATTAACCTGCATCAGTGAACCAGGAAAGTTTTTGTTTAATATTAAGGCACAATAATTTGTTTGTAATTGGTGCCAGCTTAATCTTCTGGCTGTTTCAGCTAGCACCTCCTCTAGCCAAAAACCTCCTTTCATACACAAAAATTTCCATAATGAACTTTTGTTTGGGAATGCTTGGCTATTAGAAATAGACAGGGAAGAAGGTACATTCCTGAAAAGTGTATGTTCTTGATTAGAACTGATAGTTCATTCCATTCTCATTCAAAACAGTGTATGACTATTAACTTTATATTTATTTTATCCTTTTTTTCCGTAAGTAAAGGGTGTCTCTGTTTAATCTCTTAGCATCCCATTGATTATAGACTACTGTATACATAAATAAACTATCTCCATTGGAATTTGATATTTTATCTTTCCAGAACACGGACTACGTGCTAATTAACTTTTGGTGAGCAGTAACTTTCAAGTTATAATAAATATAGTAAATTCTTATTAAATATAACTTGCTCTAAATTAAATGGGAACATATTTCTACAAAGCTGAATCGTCAAGTATTTTCCAAATACCCAATGAGATGTGCACAATAAGATTACTAGCTACTAAAACAACAGACTTTAGAGGTTGTTTTCTTGATTTGAGGTTTTGTTTTGGTTAAAACGTTATTACAGCTCATTTTAAAACCTTTGATTTCTCTAATAATTTTTCTTTTTATAGATGTTATTCTACTTTCATTTAGAGTTAATGCCCATTTTTAAAAATAACACAGCTAATCTACATTAGAAAAATGATGGGAAGAATTTTTTGTTTTACAGATTTTAGTTTTATTGCATACTTCCAATGGAAGCGTGAGGACAAAAATACAGAATGCCTTCCCAGGTTCTTGTCAATTACTGTTTTAGTGTTTATCGTGTGACCTTAAGTGCTTGAGAGAGTCATCTGGGAGTCAAGAGCAAAAGGACTCTGGCTTCATGAAGCAGATGGAAGACTGGGTGGCTGCCAACGGGCTGGGCAAAAGAATTTTTAGATTATATTTTCCTATCAATAAATATCTGGAAAGAATTTTGTTTTTAGAGAGTTTACTAAAACAATGTTTGTCTATTTCTGTTCTGTGGTTATACAAGCTATCAGACAGATTTTTATACTACATAAAGGATTAACATAAATTAGGCAATTTAGGTTTCTATATCTATTCTTTCTAGGCTGCTGAATTCTAGTTAGACTCTCACTGTCTGCTAGTTGCTTATTAACTGTAGGCTTCTTTTTCAGGACAAAAGTAGGATTAGATCTAAAGGTAGATATTAAAGTTACTCCATTAAGTACATTATAAATAGAACTATTGTCATTCTCGAATGTCTGAATGAGACCACTATTCTAGTTAAATAGTAAACATATAAATACCTTATTCAAAAACAATTAAAGTATATATCTACATTTTCTTGAAAAATAAAGAGAGGAATCTTTCAAAGCATTCATAACATTCTAATTATGCTAACCGCAAGAGAAAATAATGAACTTTTTATTGAAATATGCACTCTTTCTCATTTCTTATATCTTGCTTATATCTTATATCCTCTTACTTTTAGGAAATTATAACAGTTATTTACCAAAGAAAATGACTATTTCTCCTTCACAATAGTGAATGAATATAAAATTCTGTTTGTCCCCAATTGTTAGTCTGTTTACCTTCACTAATTGCACATTTTACTAACAAGCATGCTTTTTTTTCCCTTTAAAAAATTATTATGGTCATTGAATGCTCTTGGATAAACAAGTCACTGAAAATAAACTTAGATAGTAAAACACTGTGGTTCAAAAAATGCACACTACTTTATTTGGAAATAGTAGAATTTGCAGAATGTTGCTGTAAAGGGCATTCTACTCAAATTACTTGGTTCTGATAGATTCTTACTATGAAAGCAAGTATTTTCTGAAGGAGTAGAGCACAAATAGCTAAATGTTTGGGCAAAAAATAGAGTTATTATTTTATCATTTTGAAAAAAGCCTGTTCAATTTCACCATGTATGTATTGCAAATATTTTTCACTTAAAAATAGCATAATAGAAGAAATGAGTGGTGACACATAAACAACTGTTAAGTTTAAATTATTTATAACTCTAGGATGCCAGTTGTCTATCAGAGCTGGAATGTCCTTTAGGAAAAGAATACAATGCAATTAAGTTCCTTTTCGGTGTAGGGAGATGTTTCAGGGTATTAAAACCCACATTAGAAGCCTGGACTCCTACTGTGGATCTTATTTTCCCGATGTTTCTTTAATATTTTTTAGTTGGTTTGTTTTTTTTCCCTGCCAGAGAAAGTGTTCCCATGATGGGACTGTTTCCCTTTTCCTCCCCTTTCTTCCTCTACCTTCCTCTTTCTTGTTCTCTTCTTTTCTTTTTCTTAGTCACAGTCTTTCTTAACACTGTCTCAGAATTGAGAAGAATGCTGGAGATTCTAGACAAATGAGGTTTAGAGATTCTAGATCAATCAATGAATCTTCATAAGTGGCCATCAAAGCTCTGTTGGGTTATTTAATAAAGGGAAATTGCTTTATAAAGTAAACAAAATATAATTCTTAGAAAATTCTTTATTATCTTGAGCCAGGATCTATCAATGTATCTGTGTATCTATATATCAATTATCTCCTCTCTCTCTCTCTCTCTCTCTCTCTCTCTCTCTCTCTCTCTCTCTCTCGTCTCCATCTGCCTTCTAAAGTTAAAAAAAAAGTGACATGTCACCCTGGAAGTGTTTAAAGATAGTTTTTAAATATCAACCCCTCTCCTTAGCTAAACAGGTTAATTTCCTTCAGTTGTTCTTCACAGGTCACTGTTTGCAAATGCTTTTCATAATTTTCTTTTTCTCAGAACCTGTTCTTTATCTCAAAAATCACAGTTAAAGTATAAACTGATCTGGGGTCAGAAAAGTATAGGATAAACCTTTGAACTGATCTCTAGACTTTAATTTTTTGGCTGCTCAATTCTAGTGTTGATTCAAATTAGTCCTCCTGGATATTAAAAACTTTATCTCCTGTTCTCATGTTGGTTAGGTCATATTGCTAGTATGTAGTCTATAGCTGATCATTTTAACCTAAGGATGACTATATTATTCCTATTAAATTTGATCATACTTTTATTTTTGACAGTTTTCATTATGTTACTTATTTGTGATTATGATCATTTAAAATTACTTTATAGCTATTGATACAATTTTAATATGCAGAATTGAGAGCCACTTTATGAAGGATGCCAGTAATAACTATAAATACTATCTGTGTACTGACAATTTAAAGCCTGTTTCTAAGTTTCAAATTCAGATGTCCTGCTGACAGCTTAGTCAATTCAAACTTCTTATGTCCAGAAACCTACCTCTTAAATTCTGCCAGTAAATTTGACCCTCTGGTCATTCTCATCACATGGTTGGTCTAACTTACAACGTAGGAGTCTCTCCATTTCCTTCCTTCCCCCAAAAGCCTACTAGTTCTACCTCTAAAACCAATGTTTTTACTTTCTTCCATTTTCACTTTGTCACCCTGATCTAAGATCATGTCTCACCTGAGCCATTTCAATATACTCTGTTTAACTCTGCTTCTATTCTCCCAGAAATTGCTTTCTTCATGCAACTGCCAAATAACCTTTTAATAATGCACAAATTAATAAATATTCTTGTTAAAGTGTTATATGATGTGTGTACATAAAAGTGAAAACATTGTAAGTATACAGCTTAGTATGCCATCTCAAGGAAAACGTACCCTATACCCTTCATCCAGATTAAGACATAGAAATTTAGCAGAATTTAGAAGTTTGTCTCATACATGTAATCTTTTCCCCTAAAGTAACTGTGGTCCTGAACTTTAACAAGATGTATTAGACTTGCTCGTTTAAAATTTTATATATAAGGAAGCATACATAATACTCTTTTTGTGTGTGTTCAATTAATTTCATTAAGCATGACTGTAATAATATCTATGCTGTAAAGAGGAGTAGATTATTTCCATTACTGAGTTGTATTTCACTGTATGAATAAACCATAACTTATTCTAATGTTGAAGGTTATGTAGGTTATTTCCTGTTTGGAGCTGCTATGAATAATACTGCTATAAACATTTCTGAATATTTTTTTTTATATGTTTGTGTGTGTATGTTCCTGTTGGGTTTATATCTAAGAGGAGATTCAATAAGTTGAATAGTAAATGTGTTTTCAATTAAGTAAAAAATTCCATTTTATAAACTGATTTTACTGATGTACATTCCCATCAGCAGTGAATGAAAGTTCTGTTTGCTCAATATCCTTTTCATGTGCAGATAGGACTTTGATTTTAAGTAGTAAAAACAATGAAAAATTTAGATAACAAGATTTCGATAACTAGATAGGAAATTTAGATAAATAAAAATAGAAGAAAATATTAAGATTGACAAAGTAGAGAATAAAAGGTGACAGATCCCTGCTATCATTTTAAAATCAAGAGATAAATGGGAAGCTAAATCGAGTACTAGTTTGAGACTGATATTCTTTCTAACAGGTGGGTCACGGGAAAACAGACTCATAGGAAAACACAGAGGCTGAAATCATCAACCTAGCTAAAATGTTCCCTTGGGGAATGGAAAGATGAAGTCTTATTCACTCTACTTTTTTCCTGGGAAGGGATGATATCAATTGTTAGAGGAAACATCTTCCTTCTACAAACTTGTAAAATATTACAAGTGTATCTTTTTTTCTTAATTTATTAACACATCCAGTGTTGCGGTTCTTCATTTATATGTCAATGACTTCTCTATTTGTTATCATTACTCTCTTTAATCTAATTATTCACCTGACTTTCATCTTCCCCCATCAGGTTCCCCTTTTAGTTTAACTCCTTACAACTTAAAAATAAAAATTTGTGACATATTTACAAAACTATAATTTTGATGTCTAATGATGGCAGTGGAGAAATGCTGATCTACTTCCCTGATAATTCTGATTAGCCTGTATGGTGTAAAGCCAGGTCCAAGACAAAATGTTTTCTGGAGTGAAAGGCAGGCACTGTTAATAGTTACATCAGGACAACAAGATGCTGTCCTGGACAAATTGGGACCTGTTACCATTGAGCTTTACAACTGTCTTCAGACCAGCTTCCCTTATTTCCAGGTCTTTGGATGGTGGGCTCTGAAATTTGAGTGCCACAAAGAATCAGAATTGTTCAGTAAATCAAGAAAAGGAGAATTCTCCCCTTACCCAAATATCATATAGTAGAAAGACCATGAATCTAGAGTTAAGCTTTAATTCCTTTTTCAAAGTCACTGTGAAACACTGATTGTTACTCAACCTCTTATCTTTGGGTTCTCATTGTAAAGTGGCAATGACATAGGAATGAAACAAAAATCCCAAGAAAGTGCACTGCTGCTATTACCAGAAAAGATGTTTACCACTCTGTAGTCTCCTCAGAGCATCAGTGCTTGCAGATAATAAAGTCATCAAAAGGAAAGGAGGTGATCTCATTAAATAAGGTGCAATTTTCTCCTAAACTCATATTTTAATGTTATATATCTCTTTTATATTTTTCTATAAATGCTTTTGCATTTGCCCCTTAGAACTATCCTGTGAGTTAGGCAGGGAAATTGTTATTATGCCCATGTGAGAGACAAGAAAAGTTAGACTCAAGTTCATAGATCTGACAGTTTTTATGGTTATTAAATGTTAGATACAGGATTTAAACCCTAAGACTTGAGTCTTGGTCCAGGACTTTTACAACATGTCAAGTTTTCCTTGCTTTTTTTTAGGTAAATGGGTGAGATATTAATTAATCCTGATCCTCAGGCTTGAGATATTACAATGCTTTGAAAGGAAATTTTTAATAAAATATCGAAGTTACGTTTATTTGCATAGTAGTCTCTGCCTTATTTATTTTTATTTTTTTTTTACACCACCGAGGTGTTGATTACAATTCTAGGAGGAAGCACAAGTATAAAATTACTAGCCTTTCATTATTTGCATGTTTACACATTTTATTGTTATTCTAAAGCAAACGTTCAATTCTGTAGTTGCATTTTTTCCTGAATACTAGAAATACTTGTTCTCTTCAACTCTCTATTTAGTAGAGATTTATGATCTGAGAGTGTTGTTATTACATATAAAATGGAATTAATAATTTCAATCTGTGAAGAAAAGTACATAAGTTATTTCAAAGGCGAATGGAAAGTCAGTTGTAGGCCAACTATTATTTAGAATTATTCTCCATTCTTCTTCAATTGATAGATAAGGAAGCTAGATTATATACAAAAACCTTTAGAACTTAATAGTATGAACTTTTCTAGTTTTTTAACAACAAAGGAAAGAGGGGTAACAGGTGGTCATGGGTGGGGCCCATGCCTTTCTGAGGGGGGTGGGTTGACCTTGAGCAAAAGCCAGGGAAAAGACCACCCACATGGCTGCAGGTTTAGCCCAAATAGTTCTGACATATTCCAGAAAACACTAGACTAAAGGAGTAAAAATAAATATGTGTACTTTGCCTGATGTGAACGAATGGTCTAAATGGAAGATGGAATCCATATGGTAAATTGTAGATATTTTTAGGTTTCTTTTTTAAAGTAACAGCTTTATTGAGCTATAACTCACACACCATACAAATTGCAAATTTAGATTGTACAATTCAGTGGTTTTTGGTAAATTCGCAGAGGTGATAACCATCACCAATATTAATTTTAGAACAATTTTAATCGCCCCCAAAAGAAACTCTTTAATTCTTTCTATATTAGCTATCTTCTCAGTCTCCTCATCCAATAGCTCCTAGGCCTAGATGATTGCTGATCTATGTTCTACTCTATAGATTTGTTTATTCTAGGCATTTCATATAAATAAATTCAAAACAATGTGGGATCTTTTGTGACTGACTTCTTTCATTGAGCATGATATTTTCAGGGTTACCCATGCTGCATCATAGATCAGTACTTTATTCCTTTTTATTGCTGAATAATATTTCCTTCTAGTAATATCATTTAGTTATCAGTTGATATATATTTGTGTTATTTCCACTTTTGGTTATACTGAAGAATGCTGTTGTGAACATGGATGTGTAAACTTTAGTAGAGACATATTTTCATTTCTTTTGCATATATACCTAGAGGTGAAACTGTTGAGTGATATCATAACTCTATGTTTAGTTTTTTGAAGAGTTGTCAAACTATTTTGCAAACTTGGCTGTACCATTTTACATTCCTACCAGAAGTGTGTGAATACGCTGAAAGAAGAAAGTCTTTATAATTTTCTGGAAATTATATTTTTGAATCTTTTTAAACTGTAATAAATAAGACATTTTACAGGTCAGTCTAGACATCAACCAATTTACACATACTTTTTCCAAACTGTTTCAATGGGCAGTGAATTGAAGAGCATGTCTATGTCTCAGTGAAAGCTACTTTCCAATTGCACAGGCTTTATTTTTATAACTTACTTTCCCCTTTATAGTATATCAATTATGACCCTTCTCATTATATTAATTATGTTAATAACATATTATATTTTAATATGCAACATAAATTATGTTATATTAATTTTTACCATTATATTAATTTTAATCCTGGTTTTAGCTGCAAAAAATATGCTGTTGGAGGATGGTAGGGGAGCAAACAGAACAGAAAAGTTCAGTTTCTGAGCACTTTCAGCTTCTGGAAGTCATTTCAGAAGATGCTTCTCAATGATTCCCAGGAGATGTGAACCAAACATGCTTTTAAACCCTTCTAAGAAGACTTCTGATTTTTCTTCTCATATGTGTCATTCATTAGTGTTTCCTTTGGAGGGGGGTGGCAGGGGTCAAAATATTAGAAGCATCTTAGAATATTTCCAAGTTAAAACAAAGCCTAATAATGTCTTGATGACAGCAGGTAAAATTTCAGAAAAATTATTATACTTAAACATTTTAAGAGTCTTGCACATTGGTAAGTAGATTGCAATGTTTGCTTTGGCAGTTGAGAGGCAAAGATTTAACTGAGGGTAAGATTTTCATCTTTCAGGACATATATGGTCAATTTTAAACTCTTGACAATATCCATCCATATATAGGTCTCTGTTTATAGTTTGACTTGGATTTATCACTTGTACAACTTACTCCTCCATGGACCAATGAAGTATCCTGCCTTTGACACTTTCTTGTAGTTTGACACTTGGTCTGCTCTGTCTCGGTCCAGGCTCATGTAACATTAAGCTGATAAGAGGGGACCGCTGGTAAGATAAAAGAAACGTAATATGTGTGTGGTCAGGATCATTGAAGGAAATATGGGCTCCTTAAGAAGAGTGTAAAGAGAGATTAGTGGAGGCTACTGCTAAGCATAGATCCAAGGGCATAAAGATGGACTGGTGACCAGAACCAGAAGCTGCCTCAGTGTGTGACCTCTGGAAGACAAGTACAGTTACTGGTGGGCCTGTGGGAATGAAGCCTACATTGATTTTTCTCTCATTCTTTGATCTTCTTCAGGTGCCTCCAGTTGTTCAAATCCAACTAGAAGAATGAGGATAGGGGCACCCAAGATAGAGCCCATAGGTCAGTTTTCTGGGGTAGAGGGCAAGGTGGCAAAGAAAGGAGAGTAATTTGAAGAGAACCTGGAGAATATCCAGCATGAGGAGGATAGCAATAAACTACATTTGTAAGAGGCTTTTAGTGTTAAGAGAAAGGTGTACCTTATAGCTGAAAGGGCCCTATGTTCCTAAAGTGTTTGAAGGATGTTACGGACTGAATGTTTGTGTCCCCAACCCACCAACCCAAGTCGTATGTTGAAATCTTAGCCTAAAATGTGATAGCAGTAGGAGATGAGGCCTCTGGTAGGTAATCTGGATTTAGAGAAGTAGAGAGACTTTATTTTCCTCTCTGCCTTGTGAGAACACAGAAGGCCTCCAAATACAAGAGGTATCTCACCAAGAATTTGACTATACTGGAACCCTATCCTTGGACTTTTCAGCCTGCAGAATTGTGAAAAAATGTTGTTGCTTTTAAGCAGTCTAGTCTATAATATTTTGCTAATGCAGCCCAACCTGCCTAAGAAAAGGGACCTGGAGGTCTTAAGGTAACATTTCTCTACAAAACACACATACATTCCTTGCTTGAGAACAAGGACTCTGAGGAGCTAGACGGCAATAAGAACTTTTAAAGCAGATATCATATGATCTGAGATGGGGATTGACAATAAACCTAAACAAATGTTTTCTTCATCTGGGGACTCTGCTTTATCACACAATGGTAATGTTTTCTTTTCTCATAAAGGATAATTCTCTGCCTATCTAAAAATTAGAGGCTTGGTGAAAAGATAATTTATCAACGTGTGTATATGTATAAATATATGCATTTCTAGATATTGATCATTTTCATTGAATTTTAACTTGAAGAGATTTTATTTCAGAATTTAGAAATAATTCCTCTACATAACTTGAAAGTTTTAGGTCATAGATTTAGAACTATACTATATTTAACACTTTTGATTCAGAACTTGTTTAACTGTCAGACTTTCAACAGTATTTGTTATACAGCATGTGTACATTTACAAAAAGATAATTAAAAAATAATGAGCAAGGAATTATGATTTCCATATCTCATTGAAACAGGATCAATGATAATATGATGAATTTATTTGTTTTTGAATAAATACATGTTCCTTCCTAATTTTTGCTTAGAAAAAGATTTATGGATGTGAAAGAAACTGAGTACTAAGAAGGCTCTCTAGTTGTTTATTTTGAACTAGTCTCCTTTCACAGAAGAGAAACAAAAGGTGTATTTGTGAAGGCTACACTGTAACCTTCTTGTTCAGTGGGAAGATGTGAATAATGGTGAGGCTGATAGAAGATAAAGTTGAGAAGCAGGAGCAACAACTGGTTGGGTAATTGGGGAATACTTAATTTGCTAGGAGTACCTGTTTAGAGTTTCATATATAATAATAAAGTGTATATTTTGAGAGAAATATCATTCTGATTTTATTTCAAGCTAACAAGAAAGACCAGGTTTATAATCTGAAATTAGCAGGACCTTAGCTGTACATTTTGGAATCATAAAAGCAAAGCAGTTGTTTACTTGGAAAGCAGATCACAGGAAGGAGAAGTTAAGTATGACCAACTGACTAGAAACAGACACAATGAAATACCACAATTGGTATGGAAAATAGGAGAAATCTAAATAGACGAATGTTTATTGTACATCACATTATGACAGTAAGGAAGTGTGTCTGTGTTAAATGGGACAGAGACACAAAGCGAAGTGAAATGGGTTAGAAAGCATAGAGTCTAAAACAAAATCAGATTTGAGAAAATGTTTAGGGACAAAGTAAAAAAATTAGTGCAGGAAAAAGTGGTTTGATGCTGAATTTGGTACAAGATGATCAACAAAAGTAAAATCATTTGTCTCCTGGATTCGAGAAATGTAAGCAAATTAATCAATTCTAGAGATAAGTTGAATTGCAAGGTTTTTGCTTTACTTCTGCCATCTCTGCAGAGGAGAAATACAAAAGATAGATAAGAAAATGTTGATGCCCTCAATTAATGAAGAAAAACTTCAGTGATGAACTCAGGAGTGTGCAAATTTTTTTTGAGTTGCAATTACATGTGGTCAAATATGCAGATCTCAAATGTAGAATATGATGGCTCTTGATAATGGTACACATATGGGTAACTATCATCTCAATCAAGATTAAGAACATTGTTGTATCTAGGACATTACTTGTGTACCCCTTCTAGTCAATTTCCATCTACTCTCTCTCCTGCTGAGAAAATGACAGTTCCGATTTCTATCATCAGGTTAGCTGATCCTTGAATCATATATAAATGCAATCCTATAGCATGCATCCTTTTTGTATAACAAAATGTTTTGGAGAGCTACCCATGTTGTAATAAAAGAGACTGTGAGTACCAGCTCAGAAACTCTATTTATGAACCACATAGAATTCAAGTCCCATGAGGGCAGGGATTATTATTTTTTCTGTTCAGTGTCCTATCTTCAGTGAACTGTACATACAGTAAGTGCTCAATTTCTCAACTATGAAATAAGAGTGAAAGTAACAGTCTCCTATGAAGCCAATAAATGTTCCTTGAACAAATTTTAGTTTGTTCTGAGAACCTGAAATTGGGGGCCAACAAATAGAATTAACATTTATGAAGTGTCTGCTACATATATTTTAATGTCAAAGTATCTCATGTAGTCAAATTGCTCCTATCATACTACTTGGCATTAACAAATTCTGAGACTTCATACTGGGCTAATGCTGAGCTTGTTGTAAGGCTGGACTGAGAGACATTGTCTGAGATGGAGGTACACCAGATTGAGTCCTCTGAGAAACAAGGGTGAGACTGGATGTGCAAGAGATTTATTAACAGAACACCTGTAAGGGAAATAGGAAAAGAAGTCTAGAGGTGGTGGAAAGAATTATTAGATCACAAAGCTATGTGAAACAAAGAAGGAAAAAGAGTCAGGCTGCAGCAGAGTTATAAAGTTAAGGGTGGCGTCAGTATCTTTGTGCTCAGTGATTGACTATGGCCAATTTCAGCAAGTATGATCTCAGTAGGATCATGCTGCTGGATTCAGGGAGCAGCAAGGACCATCTGTCAATTATGCTGCCCATAACAGGAGATCTGAGTGGTGCAGTTTCATGGCCACAGGGGACTTTTGGTATAGGTGGAAGTAGAGGCATTATTCCAAATTACATTATCAATAGGATGAGACCAAACATGGCTTAATCTAGCTATCAGATAATGAGAAATAAAATAGAGAAGCACTGAATTTGTAGGGAAGATCAGTAATCTGGAAGCCTGGTTTAAGAAGGAGTGAGTCTTCTGGGATTGATATAAGTAAAATTGGGAGTGACTGGAAGACACACTTGCTTTGAACTGAGAGAAGTTAATGAAGAATGAGATACAGAATATACTTAACTATAGAATTCAAATAGAATTCAAATCTTCAAATTCCTTTCAATGTAGCAAAGAAATTGTGCTTTAAAAATAGTTGATGAATTGCATAAAGGGAATCAGAAAGAATTAAAAAGAGATTGATATGTCATCTACAAACCTATCCCAGGAGTATGAGAAAATAATTAAATGGGGACTTGGTGAAGAAATTGCTGCAAAGTTACGGGAACCCTTCTTTCTTTCCTTCCTTCCTTCCTTCCTTCCTTCCTTCCTTCCTTTCTCCCTCCCTCCCTCCCTCCCTCCCTTCCTTTTTAAAATACCTACTAACAGTCACTTGTACTTACTTAATTACATTTTCTGAAAATTAATATAAGGGAAAATTATAAGGAATTATAATATAATATTATAATTATATATATATATATAAATTATAATATAAGGGAAATTAATATAAGGAAAAATTTAACTAATCATGCCCAGGAACAGGGGATTTCTTACTTGTGTTCTTGTTCAACCAGTTCTTTAGAGACTTTAGAAGTGCTGTGTTGATGTTTATGTTGTCATAAACTGACTTTCATCAATTTAATTATTTTTTATAAATTTACTGACTTAGTCACATTTAAGAGAAAACGTTATAATAAATTCCCATTTTTTGGAGTTACTTAAATCTGTAGGTGACTTAATTACTATAGGTTTTGGGGAGTTTCTATTTACCAAATAATGAATAACATTAATAGGTAATATTTTATTAAAAAGATTCTTATGAATTATATTTCTGTAAGCAGTGTAAATGCTTTGATAAATATGTTAGATGTTCTCCATATTTTATATAATATAGACGGTTTTGTTATTTATCTACTTTAATTACCAACATGGAGAATTTATTATATGATTCTCCAAAAGTTCTTTTCTATGACTTTTTCTATAATTTTTGTCTTACAGCATGTACATTCTGTAACACCTTACAATTGTTCATATTAGTGAAATCTAAATTGTTATTTCTGAACAAGTAAATTGCTTACTCTAAGTGTCTTCGAATGGTAATTGCTTTAGGATATTTGGAGTCCTTTGGATTTTCACAATGTTAAGGGGATTTAAAAGAAAATGTATGCACAATGAAATGTGAAATATTTTTTCGCATTTGTAGCATTTTGCTAGCCTCTCAAATTTGAATATTTAAATCCCTCTAAAGGGTCTTTTTCACTGTATGGATTAGGATGCAGGTATTTATAGAATATACAACATTGGTAACGTCTCTCCCGCTCCTTAACCAACACGCACAGAAACACTTACACACATCAGTGTGGCTGTAATTTGGTGTATTCATGGAGCTTCTGTTCTGCTACCAAGCTCGAAGTTTGGTCGAAGGAATTGGAGAAAGTAGAATGGAAAGGATGGCATGGCGTATGTCTCTAGTTTGCCTCTTTGGACTAGAATTGGGCCTTGGAGAGTCAAAGGGAAGAGCATAACATTGGAAGATGAAAGACTAAATTCTGCATAAATTGGAAGCTACTTGCTGATCCATTTACCTTGCCTTTTCAGGGAATCCAGTTCTGCTCTGCTATCCCAAAGTTCAATGGCTTTGAGAACTTCAGAACTGAGTACAGTTGACACAGATTTTGAGTTAGTGAAAATCATCAGTGGAGGCGGTTGTAAAAGTCTTCAGTACGAGTCAATGAAATGGGGCTTGTGGTGTCAGGAAGGATGCTGGATAGCAGTAGGTGACTATAACTAATAAAAATTGGTCAAATAAAATTATTGGTGGCATTCATTTGGGGATATTAGTAATAATCAGAAAACACTTTGAATGGGTTGCCATTTTAATAGAACCATCATGATTTAGGTATGTATGTGTGTTTACATACTAAATATGTGTACATATATATATATATATACACACACATATAACACTTCGTTCTACCACTATATGTGTGTATATATGTGTGTGTATATATACCCACACACTACTAAAACAAAATGATGTTACATTTGTACTATATGTGTGCATTTGCATTTGTGTATAACCTAAAATTATGAATTTATTTGAAACGTAAATTTATTATAAAATCACTTCAATTCATTTTGTATGGTGATATGTGTTATCTAGGATGTATATAACTTTTGAGCTTGTGTTGAGTCAGAGGTGACTGTTCATAACTAGTGATAACATGGCAGTAAATATCTCTGTTGAAGCATTCAAGTTGTAATCTATAGCACTTTGTTTCAGATAGCAATTTCTGAAAGAAGATTTCATATAAACTCACATAGTCTGAGTCTATACTTAGCATAGAGTCCCACCCAGGAATAAATCCTGTGCCAAGGCTATGTCAAAAAACAGAATCAAAAAGACCAGTTCTAACCTCACATGGTAAATAATTAGATTACTGAAAAAATAATGGGGTAACTGTTTTTAGTGATTGAAGAACAACCATTACAGGACTACGATCCTTATAGAAAGCAACTTTGAGAACCCCATGATTTTTCTGCCCAGAGTCAGCTTCCAACTGACTGATGTAGGCACAGCAGAGAAATCCAAATGAATCCTGGAAACCTTGCTTGTTTGATAAAATGGAGATCCAAATCTGGGAACTGATTCAGCTGGAAGTTGTAGGCTAGAGTTTTGGAAAGGAGGTCATTCTATAAGGAAAGCAGCTCCTCTGTAGTCTTTGTTGAATACTAGATTATCTTGAATATTAGGTTACCGATGTGTAGAACAAAGTTTCGAAAAAATGGACAAAAAGGCGCACAGTGTGATTTACCGCCTCTGGTGGAGCAAAGTCCATATACATTCCATGGACTCAGGTAAAATAATTCTTCCTTGTCATGTTTCCTGACTGATAGCCCATTTGTCTTCATTCCTGCCTGCACCTTTCTAGGAAATTTATTCAGACCCAAGAGTGCTATCTTAGAAGCTGGAGTGAAGACTCCAGACAGGCCCACCCTAGCAAAATGTATAAATAGACTTCAAAGTGATGAAAATGATCTGAAAGCTATTTAACTCTCTAAAGAAAGGAGCATCTAAACTTAAGAACATAACATTCACAATATCTAGCATCTAATAAAAATTCAGTAAGCAAGTCTAGAATAAGGAAAATGTGACTCATAATCAGGAAAAATATGAGTCAGTAGGAAAAACATAGATGACAGTATTGTTAAAATATGCAAAGATGTTGAAAGCATGAATATAGTAAGAAGAGAAATGTAAATTATTTAAATGGACAAAATAGAATTTGTAAGGATACAAATATAATATATTGGAAAAAAAGAAATATTGGCTCCAATTTTCCAAGTTTTATGAAAATTATGTATTCAGAGGTCCCAAAAGCACAATGGACAGCAGGATGAACATATAATCGAAGTGATCTGGACTAAATGTGTTTGTTACTTCGGTGGACATGAACAAGGTTTTCTTTGAACAAGGGAAAAATTTATTATCTGCAGCAAGTAAGGAGATAGGGGGCTGATATTGATCAGTGAAAAATGCATATATTGTATTAAGCAGAGATAGAGGGTTAAATGTGCAAGACTGAAATTGGGTAGGTATAAAATGGTTCTGCATGAGGGAGGCTGAGAGAGAGAATAGTATCAAGGAAAATGAGACAAGCAGGGAAATGGAGTAAAGATTCTTCAAAAAGTTAAAAATAGGACTTCTATATAATCAAGCACCTCCATTTTTACTATCTATCTAAAGAATATGAAAATACTAACTTAAAAAGATGTATATACCCTTATGTTCATTGCTGCATTATTTAAAGTATTTAAAATATTTAATCAACCTAAGTGTCTGTCACTGGATGAATGGCAAAGGTCACACACACACACACACACACACACACACACACACACACACACACTCAAACAAAATGGAATACCGCTCAGCTAGAAAGAAGATGGAATCTTGCCATTTATTGCAACTTGGGTAGTGGCGGTGGGGACTCAAGGGCATTTTGCTGAGAGAAATAAATCAGAAGGAAAAAGACAAATAATGGATGATATCACCTATATCTGGAATATGAAAAACAATGCAGGTGAACCTATGGGGTGAAAATAGAAAAATACCTTTAAACATTAACAGCAGAATTGAATTGCCAGAAAAGAAAGGGAGTGGGGGTGGGATCATTTAGTGGAGGTGATTTATTTATTTATTTTTCCATTTTTCTTGGTTTAAACATTTTTGTTTGTTTCTGTATTTTGTTTAGTAAAGAATAAAAAAAATCATTTTCAATTGTTTCTTTTGTGTATGTAGAAATAAAATTTATATTTGTTAGCTGACCTTTAATATTTAATACTTGGATAAATTTACCATTACTCTCTTGATTATTTTGTTGATTCCTTAGAATATTTTAAGCATGGCATTTACAAATAGCAATAGTTATTTTTCTTTCTTTGAAATCTGTATGTCTTTTATTTGTTTTTCTCACTTTATAGTACTTCCATTACTACATTAGTAGGAGTGGTGATAAAAGATATTTTTGCCTTGCTTTGATGTCAGGGAGTGTTCAATATTTCACATGTGCAATATTTCACTGTTAATTGTACTTAATTAATTTTCCTTAGGTGACCTTTATTAAATTGAAAATTTCTTTTATTTCTATTTTATGGGAGTTTTTGTCATAAATAGTATTTCTTTGTCAAATATTCTTTATCCAGCTAATGAAATAGTTACAAGATTTTCTTTTTTTTGTTAGTGTAGTTATTTTCATTAATTGATGTTTGAGTTTTGAGTCAACATTGCATTCCTGGGATAAACCCCACTTGACCATAATGTGACCATAATGTAATATCTTTATTAAATTTTACTGAATTTGATTGGCTCATATTTGTTGAAAATTTCTGCTTTGTATTCATAAAGGATGTTATTCGGTTAATTCTAAGAGTGAGATTTTGCAATTTGTTTACTGCAACAGCTTCTATCTTATTTTGCCCAATCCAAGTGTCCATCTGCATAATTCTTCAGTTTTCTGTTTCAAGTCATAGCTTCTTCTATTGTATAGTTTCTGTTCCTATCAGTTTTTTGTGCTTAAAGCTGATTAATTATCTCTTTATTTATTTTCTAAATTTTAAATTATCTCTTTATTTTCTTTCCTTATATCTGGTTGTGGAAAACTTATGATTTTCTATTAATGTATTTGTTCAAAATTCACATTAAGAACAAGATATTCACTTTATCTACACCTGCTACCTGTACCCTAGCTCCAAGATTTCTTTTAGTGCTATACTTAATAACTTCAATATATGAGGAAAGAAAACGTCATTTGGTTTGTTAAATAGTTTAAATATTTCCCTCTCTTTCTTCAAGCCTTTCCTTCTCCATTATTTTCTGTTATTGACAACTGTATACATTTTATCACCAAATTAGAAAGATGAATCTTTTTCTCTTTGTCATTTTCATTTTTGATCCATAACTAAATCTTGCCAAATCCCTGTCTTAAAAAATCCCTCACATTGATTTCTCTTTTACATCCTCTCTAGTGCTGCCTTCAGATGCTCACCATTTCTCTCCTGGATTATTTAGCCATCTGCTCATTTATTCTTTTTGTCATTGTCAACCTGTCCTCCACAATGCCACTGGTTTGATCTTTCAGAAAAGCAAATACTTATTTTTCTGATTAAAATTACTTATGTCCTCCTTTCTGTCTTCAGAATAAAACATGAACACTTTAGTACAAGTCCCCAATTTTTCAAAATTTGTTCCCTGTTAGGGAAATGTCCACAATAGGTTTGAACTAAAGTGAATCCCACATAACTTGGCTTTTACAACTTTTGTGCAATAATCCGTTAAGTTTTCCTCAACTGTAGCATAGCTAAGAGTTTTATACTTAACTTGGCACAACTAAGATGGTGAGAACTATCTTGTTCCCAAAATTGCGTGAATCAGTAATTTCATACAAAAAAATTTTTTGTCAAGATATTCACATTTATTTGACTCTGTATCTATTTTAGTTTTCATGATGCAAAAGTCCCACGATCCCAATGGAAAACTCATTTAATCATATTCTTATAGAAAATCAATGAAATAGTAATGATTGAAATTAAGCAAGAATTATTTTAGCTCAAATGTCTCTTCATTCTTAATTCCTTGTACTGGTTCTGAAATTAGAAATATTCCTTTTTTTGGTGTGCTGAAACCCCCTTAAGCTCACACTGCCCTACTTTGCAGTTATTTTTCTAGATCTGTTTCTACAAAAGATTGAAATTTTGGGCAAGGGCATAATGATGCTTTGTGTAGAGTCTGGCTCAAAGATGTGATTACTAAATATGAATAAAATTCATGCCAAGGCTAAAAATATAAGACTCTAATAGACACAGAGCTATTACATACACAAATATTACAAGTCAATTTTGGAAGGTTATTCTGTACTCCCCCTATTCCCCAAATCCAGAGTCTCATGAATCAAATATGTGTGATTATTATAAGTGCAAGAATATTAAAGAAATGACTTCCTAGATGTGTATAAGCTAGACTTGGTTTTATGGGATAGTACTCATGTCTTGCTAATAAAGCCAATATGCCTTTTGGTTTTCTATCCCTTGGATTTCAGTTATTTGATTTTGGTATGCTGATTTTTTGTTTGCTATTATTGACTTAATTTTGATGAGAGAAAATATTTTGTTTTGTGTAAAATAATTGTATGAAGTAAATGACATAGAGTGTTTTCATATGTGTGGGGAAAATTTTGATGAGTGATTTGAAATACATTTGCATATGGCCAACATATTTAAAATCTTCATATGCTCTTTAATTTGAGTTACAAGAAAGGAATCTTAAAAACAGCATCTTAACAGATGCATGATCCTCACATGTGGTTTATGAGCACAAATCACTAGTGACTAATACCAGCTTGTTTATTATTTCCATCCCTTATGGAAATTTTGATGAATACATAGTTAGATAATGAGTGAATTGTAACTGTGTTGAAAGTAAACTACTTGTATTATAGTATAAAATAGTCAAATATTTTTAAGGCATATAGCAATATTATATATGCCTTGAAACTTTATTAGCTACATCAAAATTCTGTTTGGTAAATTTAGTTGTTAGTTAAGTGAGCACTCTATTACATGTCATTCTTGCACAGTAATCCAGAATAAAGCAAGCATACCTAACATTAGGAAAAAACAACAAGATTTAACCGGTAGCATTAGAGAAAGTAGATACCTCTGTGATATCAGGAAATTTTGCTTGTGTGTGTACATGTGGGAGGTACACATGTTTAATGAATTATTGAGGCAAGTCCCTATATTGTCACTGAGTCTGGTTTTTTTTCCTATAAAATGTAAAAATATTTTGGTTTCATCCACCTCTAGTTAATCCAGTAAATATTTATTTAGCTCTTAATATGGAACATATACTATTCTAATCATTTATATTATCTAACAGAAGAGGCACTAATAGACTAGGAGGTATATAATAACCACAGAAAATAAATAAACCATATCCAAGTTAGAAGATGGGAAATAATGTGTGAAAAAATAGAGCAAAGGGAGAAAGTTTTGGTGGGAAAATCTCATTGCAGTTTAAAATTATTTTGTAAGCACAGACTCCATTGAAAAGGTGGCATCTGGGAAGGACTCAAACATATAAGGGAGTCAACCACTAGGGCATGTTCTAGGTTGAGAGGTTTACTAGGAAAAAAGTCCTAGGGCATGTTTGGTGAGTTGGCAGAACAGCAAGGAAACCGATATGATTAGAATGAAGTGAGGGTAAAAGTGGTAGAAATCAAGAGGTGGTGATGGAAGTCTGTACATTGGGTGAAGCTTGTGTGCTATTGTCTATGAATGTTGTGCCTCAAATGAAATGAGATCCAAAGCAATACACAAATATGTTATTATTTTGCTGGTAGCTTTTAATAGTTTAGCATTAGTAAAAAGTAGCTTCTTGTAAAAAGTGCAACAGGAATATGGCAGGTCAGAGTCAGGAAGAAGACAGAGTCTATCAAATGTTTTTGGTAGTGGAAGAGTACAAAGACTTTCTGGAGCAGTCACCTTTGCAGAGATGATGTTCGCTAGAGGAACAGGATGATGTTTACCAGAACACCATTCTCCATTTCTATGGAAAATAAATTAGAAATTGAATAGATGTAGACCTATAGTTCTGTTGCTGCACTGTGTTTACATAACTATGTTAGCTCATAAATTAATCTATAACCATTAGTTCTAACAATTTGTTAACTCAGTCACCTGAGCCTCATTTTTGTGTCACACACAAGAAAGCAGGAGTCATTCACACAGATCAATGCCTTTGGGATCGGGGAGCTATACTTAGAGCTATACCTTCTAAATTATACTATCTATATTTTTACCAGATAACATTTATATTTTTTGGTAATAAATATTAATGTGTAATAATAATTAGTACTATAGGTGAAGATGAACTCTCTTAGACCCAGAGTGCTACCCAGGTTTCTGACAGACTGCTAGCACTTCTGTGATAAATCTGGGAATTTATCATTTCCTTTAGGAACAAAATTTAACCTTGTATATATTTATTTTGGGGTGTGTGTGTATTTGTGTGTGTGTGTGTGTGTTACTGGTTATTCAAGTTGGCAATAATATTTACTCTAACTCTAAAACTCTGTGAATTATTGGAAATTTTCTAACTTTTTAGACCTATACAAATAATTTTCTCTTAAGTAGGTGAAGCTATATGTCACGAAGTTGCCATGTTCTTCTATTTTTGCTGCTGCAGTTCTAAATGTGTCCAAGAGTACCACTAAGGATAAAATCACAGAATCATCCAGTGTGCTTGCACTGTGGATATTTGCACCTGAGGGAGTGAAGGAAAGCATTTCAGAGGTCATGTGGGAGCCTCATGTCATCATTTATATTGCCCCAAGAAGGGGAAGAGTATGAAATGGAATTGCCAGTGGAACTTCACTCTCATCTTGTCAGCAAGTCTTTTATGAAAACACAATTAATTTATTCTTCCCCTCTAGACCTTTTATAGAATAACAGTTGACAAACTGCCAGACTTTGTTGGTGAGAATAGAAACAGGCATCTATGTCATAACAATCTGTCTTCACCAGAAACATGTCTAATGCCTCATTTGAAGTTCTGAATTTTTGATGCATTTGCCTTATTTCCCTACTTGGTATATGAGTTTGAAATTGATACACTGAACATATAGAGATATTCAAAGCCTTTCAGTTTTTAATTCTGCACTTAGAATTTATTTATTATTTTCTTTCTACACTTAAAATTGTCACAAACATAGTATGTGCATGTTTAAAAAACAACATTTAGAAGAATTTATAATTAAAAGCATGAATCCCTGCCCCATATTTTCATGAACATAAGTCTGTTCCTTAAGGGCAACTGATTTTTTTCTTCAATGTATTTCCATCTTAAACTTATTTGCTAGTTAGCTTAATATATATACATGCTATGCATATTATGCCACTATTTTTTAATTTTTACATTAGATTTTATTTATTGGCTTTCTGAGAGATGAAGATTTAGTTAGGTTATAACCTCTACCCCTCACCTCTTACTTTCTGGTCTTTTTACATTTGTGTTTTCTACTGGTCATGAACAGTGTCTCTAGACCCCTCAGTTCATAAAAGGATATTAGTGTTCCTACTCTTGATGTAAAATCTTTCTTGTTTCCATCTCCCAGATTATATCATTTATACTTGTACTTATAAAAATCATATTTAACAGCATAAGTATTCTATTCTACATCCATAATTAACACCTTTCTGATGTATATATAAGTTGACTAAGAGTGGAAATTCAGTATACTCTGGGTTTTGATCTTTTTTCTGGCTAATTTCATTACTCACTTCATTTCACCCTGTTTTGTTTTTTTTTCTGTCTCCTGAAAATTCATTGAAAACTTTTATTTGCTAATGGTCCATCTCCACTTCTCTGTTCTTGTTTTTAATTTTTTCTTTTTTGCATTCTTTGATTCTTTACTTTTCATAAGATTGAGAGATGAACAAGTATGCCGTAGTACAGCAGAAGTTTATTTTTAACTTTTTCCCCCTATTTAAATGCAACGAAAGAAAGATGTTAGAGCAGGAACAATCTAGCTATATTTTTGTAGTTCCATAATGCACCATTGGAATTTCTTTTTATACATTTTGTCTTTTTGCTCCTGCAGTTTAACAGTGCATTATTGCATTAAATTTCGGAAGGAAATCTAATCCAAAACATTCTGAGCTAGTAAATTTGAAAGGCAAATATATGCTTTGGAAAATTTAAAAAAGCATATAAAAACTGACCATCAATTTTAATTCAATCTTTTTACTCTGACACTCTTAAAAATATTAATAGCAAAAATGTTTTCCTTTAACATCTTGGCATGATTATCTTTATTTTTTATTTAGTCTCCTCCAATTGCAGTTTATACTATGCCTGGCAGGCAGTTGCCCCTTTTGATGTCATCTGTACTGCAGGATAAGATAGTAACATGCTTTCCTCTTGCTTCTGCCTTCTGTAAAGCTTCGTTTATAGTTTTAATAATTCCTTGGAACAAGTTATGGTACATCACATGTTCCTGTTTATTCAGAGTGGCAGTTTTGTTATTGCTGTCTTATGAAAACAATTGGAATTCTAAACAAAATATACTCAGATTAAAACCAAGAGATCAAGTTAATTATAATATATTACAGTTTAGTCTCAAGAATTTTATTTTGCAAGCTCATCTAGGCTAAAATGGTTGCCTCCAATAAAAGCAATTATCTATATGATCTATTTTTAAGTGTGTAAAATGTATATTTCCCTGTTTTCATACTGAATATTTTTATCACCATTTTGTGAGATTCAGGGTGTCTTGATATGGTAGCAAGACAGATGAGAGAGAGAGAGGTCAGGGGGAGAGGAGAGAGAGAGATTGATGACCTTACTTAGAGGCCAGGCAGTAGGTGCCAGTCCCAACTCATCCTCTTACTGACAACTGACTTCAGACACTCGACTTATCTCTCGAAGCTTGTGAAATGAGAATAATAATAGTTCTTATCTTACAGAACTGCCAAGACACTGAAATAAAAAAAAAATGTGTAAAACAATAAAATTCCTATACTAAGTACATAGTAAGTGTTAGTTATTTTTATTCTTACTAAATTGGCAGGTTGATTATTAATCCTCTCTGAGCACACAGAAATACCTACATGTGAATTTTTTCTTAAGGTTTTGAGGATCTAAAATGCATTCTGAGATAGCTTTTCAATATTAGGAACTTTTCCTTGTTTCACTTTATGGGCATGGTTTGTATTTTTAGGAATTGCTTGCCCAAGGCATAAATAGAAATATTAAGTCCAACTTTAACTTTTCCTTTAAATAGGGGGTTCTATCTATCTATCTATCTATCTATCTATCTATCTATCTATCATCTGTCTATTGCTATGATATATATGTACATATATATCTTATTTTATCTAAATCCTTGTTTTTATTAGCATACTTTTTGTGGTTTAAGATAGAGATTAGTTTCATAAAACTTATTTAACTTTTACTTGATATAACAAATTTTTAAATTTCTTAAGTTTCTAAAATCTAAGTTTCCCACATTAGATAAAGGAGAGAAAATGAGTCAGAGGAAGGGAGAGATACTGATACTAAATTTAATTCTGCATTTACCACTGACTTTCCTTGTGTTTAGGTCAAGACACTTTAAATAGTCAATTCAAGTATATTTATCCTGTACTGTGTTCTAGGAACCACAGAAGAGAGACAAGTAAAATCCCTTCCTTAGGAAACACACAAATTAATTTAGAAGATCAAGTACAATACAGTGTATGAGACAGTACATATATAGCGTGACAACATGTACATCACTGAATAAGAGGTAGAGACAAGATGCTCATGGAAGGCCGCCTAGAGGAAGGAATATCTTCCCTGGGAATGTTTTGGTCCTTTGAAGGGTAAAGGGTATGAGTGGTGGAGAGAGAAGTCACTCAAGGAAGGGCTAGACAGGGACAAGATCATGAAGAGTCTTCAACGCTCCCAACCTAGGTATTCTTTCCCCTGGGATTCTATTTGAATAGTATTAGAAAAAAACTGAGAAATTTTTTCTCTCTTTAAACTTTAATCATGAAAAAATGTATCCTACAGAAGACTTACTATTTTAACCATGTTTTAAGTATACAGTTTGGTAGTATTAGATACATTTATAATGTTAGTCTCTATAATTTTTCATCTTGATAAACTAAAACGCTATACTCGTTAAACAACTTCCCACTGCCTCTTGCTTCCATCTCCTGGAAACCACCATTCTACTCTTCTTAAGTTTGACTACTTTAGATAACTCATATAAATGAATTCAAACAGTAATTGTCTTTTTGTAACTGACTTATTGAACTTAAAATAATGTCTACCAGATTCATCCATTCTCTAGTATGTGTTATAATGTCCTCCCTTTTTAAAGCTTAATGGTATAATATATGTGTATATATTATATATATAGATAGATAGATAGATAGTTGCATTTTGTTATTCAGTCACCCATCAGTGGGCACTTAGGTTACCTCTGCCTTTTGTATATGTGAATAATGCAGCTATCAACATGAGTATGCAATTTTCTTCAAGACCTTGCTTTCAGTTCTTTTGGGTGCATATCCAGAAGTGGAATTATTGTATCATATGTATTTCTCGTTAAAAAATTTTAAAGCACTGTCATACTATTTTCGTATCGTACCTGCACCATTTTACGTTTCCACCAACAGACTTTCAGTTTCTTTAAACCTTTGTCAACACTTGTTACTTGATTCTTTTTTGGTATTAGAAATTCTGTTGGCTATGAGATAGTATAACTGAGGGATTTTCAGCAAGTTAGTCACTTAATAAAATATTTATCTGTGGGAGTATTAGGGAGGCAGGAGGGAAGAGAAACTGGAATAGAATTCAGGTAGAAGCTAAGAAGGTCAGCTGGGTGGAAATGAAGAACTGAAGTGGGCTGGGACTGAACTAAATTCATGGATTGGAGGAGGAGCTTGGAAAAATTTTAAATACTCAGTGGAGGGGGCATGAAGGGAAAGAGAGGAAGAGGTAAATAAGAAGAGAGCGAGATTTTACCTCCCAGAATCATTTAGGCAGAAGATTGCATATGTTTTTGCTTATTTGTTTTCTGTTTTTGTTTTTGAGTGGGAATTTTACTAGAAAGTAGGGGACAAACTCGAAGGATGGGGTTCATAGGAGATGGAAAGCACAGGTTGACTGAAAGAGATAGGGCAGGAGAGGGCACCAGATAGAGGAATAAGATGTTGGGTGAAAGTAAATGTGGGTCTCCTATGAAGACTTAAGTGCAATGCCTTTAGGCTTTAAATTAAATGAAGTCTATTTCTTTTCCATCTCCATCTTTTTTGTTATCTGCTGATTTCAGCATTCTGTGTATGTACATTATGAAATTTTCCATTACTTGAATAATGTTAAATATGTTAATATAAATAAAATTGTTTGCTCTTGTTCTTTCTTCTATTCCAAACTTTAATTAGAAAATATTGACGAGAGCTTAAACAAGGTTAGTTTATATCCAGAATTTTTATCTTTTGTGAGTTTTTTGTCCTGTTGACTAAAATTGTAAGGACTTGTTTCATTTTGACCCTGTATAGTGACTTTCTACACATTAATGTGTCATTAGTTGTATAAGAAAGATAGCTGATTAATAAGTAATTTTCTCTAATGTATTTCCAAGTTTTGGATTATGCAAACATTGGCCTCGTTCCTCTTGAGTTTTTGTAGGATTTTTCTAGTACAGCGCCAAAAGAAGTCACCTTGTTTTTAACCTACTTCTTCAAAGACCCAGTATTTTTTATTTATTATGCGTCATCTTAAATATGATTTTCACTATTACAGAGGGAGCACATCATTGTCATGTATCAGTACAGGTCTTGAAATAGACACCCTCTGAGATAAGTTTTGTAAGAATGTCTCACAGTCATTTTCTAGTGCTTCACATTATGAATCTTAAGATTTACTTAATAATTAAGTTTTCTTACAATAACATGAATTTTATTTATACCAAAATTATTAAAATGTATATTGTTCATATATTAACTACTTAATTTGTGGGTATGACTAAATATAGGCAAAACTGTGAAATAGAATTAAAGGGAAAAATATTTACTCTTTGTGCGACTAACTTAATTCTAGCACTCAATACCCTTATACCTTCACTTCTACCCAAGAACGCTATTCCTAGTACCCTATGGTACAGTGTCATCAACCCTTTCTAAGAATATGTCTGTTCTAAACATTGTCTGATGCCAGCTACCTGATAGGAAAAAAATAACTGTATTGAATGTAAAAGAAAGATAGCTGTTTAATGTGTTATTCTTCTAGTTGTAATTATATTTTTATATAGCAATGCCTGGAAAGGAAATACTTAACTCAATCTAATAGGGAATTTGCCACCTGAAATAAAGACATCCTTTTGACAAGAAGTAATTCTGTAATCGTGTTATATAGGCAACAAATAATTGCATGTATGTGACTAACTTTGTGTGTGATGTCTTAAACTTTTTAGATTATGGAAGAGGGGCATGGAGATTGGTACTAACATTACTAATAATATATGTGACTGACATTAAAAGAATTAGAAATAAAAAAATAAGTTGCAAGAGTTTCTGTGTTTTCTCTCTCACTATACCTATAAGATAATCCTGTATTTGGTAGCTTGGCCTTCTTAAATTCTGTAAGATATATTGAATATGCCGTTGTGATTTCTGACCTTCTATGTCACAGAACAAGAAATGGGGAAAAGAGAAACAAGGAAGGGGGATTTACACTAGATGAATTTATTCAAGGAGGAAAAAGAGGACTGAGAATCAAAGAATGAAGTAAAGATCAGGAGTGATAGGAGTTTGTTTAGAATGCTGAATTTTAGTGTGGGTTGACAGGGAATGGTAGAGAGGCTGGGGGATTGAGGACAAATACTAAGTGTGGCAGGTATTGTGGAGTGAAGAAAATGGTATTTTATGAAGTCTTTCTGTAAGTAATGACAGAACCACCTTTAATATCTTTGAAAAAATGCAAGCAAATACTGAAATTTCTTTATGTTGACTATATCATATGTTTTGAATCTTATATTTTTTTTCTGCCCTAACCTGAAATCCCTTATTTCTCCAAAAGTTTATTTTAAATCTTAGTAGAGGATGGCATTTAGAAATTGAGACCTGGGTGTTAAATTGAGATGAGCTTATTACTTCATCCGAAAAACTAGGAAAGAAATGTATTTTCATACTTACACACACACACACACACACACACACACACACACACACACACACACACCCCTCTTTATCTCTAATTCTATGTTTATATCCAGTTATATCTCTATCTAAATTAAAAGCCATGGATTCAACATGCACTTCAAAATCCAGTCCAGTGTCATAAGATTTGTTCTAAAACTCTTCACATTTGTATTCTATTCTTCAACAATGAGAAATATGCTTCTCATTTTGCTCAATGTCTTTACTTATTCAATCTCCTTATATCAAACCAATTTCCTAGCAGTGCAGACCAACTTACTGATCTGAACTTTGTTTTACATCCTGACTACACAGTTTTGAAATGAAACCAGACAAAAGTTTCATAAGCTCCTTAAAATTATCCATAAGTATTGCATTTCCTCTAGTGGCAACAAACCAAAAGAAAAATGATTTCTTGTCAAATTTTTCTATTTGATTGAGTATCTTGCAATGGGTAGCTTTCTGCTCTTTTCATTGAAAAGATATATAAATCTGGTAATACTCTAGACCGTTGAGCAACACAGGAAATGTATCATTTATAACACTATTATGTGAAAAAAATTTCTGAATTTCTTGAAATAATTTTAAATTTGACTTTTTTTTGTAAGTGACTACCAAATATTTCTGTACTACAAATACCATTTTAAGGCTACTTGCCTGGAGTCATTTGAAGGTTATCAGTGTTGTTGTTAATAACATAAATGTGAGATTACTAAAAATTAGTGTTTGTTTCTCCAAGTAAAAGTACCCGTAACATGTTTGACTTTGGTGTACTAGTTAAAAGAGCATAAACCCTTGATATCCATTTAACCATAAACTGAAAGAAGTTACATAATGTTAGTCCTGGGAGTTTACTCTCTCAAGTATCTAGAATTGAGTTGACTACATTATACCTAGATGTGGAGGAACATAAATAAAATTAATCATCCATTCATCTAGAGGAAGATAAAGAAATATGGTGTGTGTGTGGGGTGGGTGTGGTTGAGAGGTGAAGGTATATATTTGTGATGTGTGTGATGTATGTGGTATAATGTACATGCTATGATTATCTACATTAGTTTTTTGTGTATGTCCTACTTGATATTTGTTGAGCTGTTGAGTTTCTGTACTCTTAAAATTTGTATTTTGACAAAATTTGGTACATTTTCAATCGTTAAAATTTTTTTTCCACATTCTCTCTTGTTTCTCCTTTCTGGGACTCCAAATATATGTGGAATAGAGGAAACTTTTTGCTATTATTCCATAGGTCCATAATGGTTGGTTAAAATTTTAAAACAATAGTTCTGCTTTACTGAAGATTAGAGCATTTCTATTATATAAAAAGTCACTAACATCTGTAATTAAAATATTAAATAAATATAGTGTATCTGTCATCTCTAATCTTATAAACTTATCTGATGAAGTCTTATTTTAAAAAACTAGTTTTCAGTTCTAGAGTTTTCTTTTGGTACTTTTTATAATTATATTTCTCATCTGAGATTTGTTGCATTTGTCATTTCATCATGAACATATTTTCCTTTATTGATCATAGTTATAATATCTGCTTTAAAATAGTTGTCTAAATGTAAAATCTAGATCATAACAAGATCTGTTTCATTGATTGTTTTTTACCTGAGTATGGGTTGTGTTTTTTTGTTTATTTGTATGTTAGGAATTTTGGATTATATCCTGGACTTTATGAATGATACACTTTAGAAACTCTGAAATTCTTCTACGGTTCTCAGAAGTGTTTATTTTTTAAATTTTGGCAGACCATAAACTTGGCTATGCTCACTTCTATATCTGTCTCCCATTTAGTAGTTAACAGCTAAATACTTATTTAGCCCACTTGACTGTTTAGAGTTCATTTTGTGTATGCAGTACAGATTTTAGCCAGAAAAATGGATAGAGCTTATGCACAAAATTCAGAGCTCTTTATTTCTTGCTCTCTCCTCTCCAGGATTTCACTACTTAGTTTTAAACTGTGGTGGCCACCTGCGCTCTGTTCTTTGATTTTTTGCACCAGGAGGACCATTAAATTCAATCAGTCTTAGACACCTAGCACTGAGTCAAACTGGACTCTGCCCTTAGACAAAAACTGTGAAAAATGAGAAACTCAAGCTACATTGTCCCTGTCTTTGTCCGTATTCTTCCTGCTTTGATTTACTTTCCAGTATTCTTAGACAGTTGTTTTTAAAATATCTTGTTCAGAGTGTATGGTTGTTATCAGCAAGAGAATTGATCCAATAAGTTCTCCATAGCCATTTCCAGAAAGGGAATCCTTCATTTTTATTACTAGCCAGTTTTCAAATTGATGTATCATTATTTTACAGTATGGTACAAGTTTCAAGAGAGTATATTCACAACTTAGTCAATGTGTATATCACTGGTGCCCACTGCCAACATTCTAGTGCATTTGCCACTGTAGAGCTAGAGCAATTTATTTGCTTCTGTAATTAGTATTGTATCTCAACAAGTAAATGGCCAGTTCTTTGTGTTCAATTTATTTCTTTTACAGTACTGAGCAAATCCTTCAGGAATAGTCTCTTATTATAGACTTAGTAAGGGTAGTTATGCCAAGATTTAGGGTTAACTGATTTACATATATGTTGTTTACATTTACATGTATCTATGCTGGGTGTTGTGTATTCTGTGATTTAAATATGTTTGCAGGGTACTTAAATGCACCTTTATTTATTTTGGAGGGAGTGAAATAAGCTAATGAAGGCATATGTTTGTTTTAAATATGACTTTAGTATGCTGTTTATTTTTATCTCTGTAAGTGTGCTGTTTAAAACAGTAGCCATGCCACATCTGGCTACTTAAATTTAAAGTAAAATAGAAGGTTATTTCTCATGCTGCCCACATTCCAACTACTTAATAACCACATGTAGCTAGAGACTACTGTATTGGACAAAGAAGAAGAGAATATTTCCACCATCAGAGAAAGTTCTGTTGGATATCACTGTTCAGCAGAATGCTGTCTTGTAAGGTAGACAAGTATATCTATTGGGAATTATGTTTGTTTTGTTGGTCATCTGAAATCCATAGCTATAGAATCCATTACCAACTAATGCCATGTCTTGGTGGTTACCGATGCTTACCCTCTGTAGTCACATGGACTGTTTTTTCCTTCACGGGTTGAAAACTACACAAATAAAAAACTGTTACTTGAGAAATATCTCTGTCATCCTGAAGACAGTGGTAGTTTGAATGATTTATTGAACACTTACCTATATTCTAGGCATCATGCTGATCACTTCAATCATATAATCTCATTTAATGATTATAACAACAACTTTATGTCTCTCCATTTTATATGTGGGGAAGCCATGACTGAGAGCCTAGGTAACTAGCTCACAGTCCAGTAATTGGTGAGAAGTGAAGCCAGGGTTTAATTATGGAAATGAAAGAATGTGTATTTTTGATAGTCCCCATGAGAAATCCTTTCCATATTAAAACTTGGAGACATCTGCTTTGTTTTTACGAACAGAAATGCAGCACAAAAGAATTACACAAAAATGACTCACGTCTTTTTAGACTCATGTGTCAAAAACTTCAGTTATGAATCATGCCTTAGTCGTATAAATTCCTGATCTAGGAGTGTTTGTGGAAAAATAGTTGCACTCCTCTCTCTTTTCCACCTCTCTTAGATGCCAGGTAGCTTTTCCAATTACCAGCTTATGGATCATAGAACATCTTTCAAATTGTCATTCACATTACTCTCCAGACTTAGGGTCCTCATACTATTTTATGCTCTTTAACAGAATAATATGTTATTTGTTTTTAATTTTCTATTTAGAGATGATTTACATTTTAATCTCTCATACCAAATGCATTTCCATGTTTAAAATTTTTTTATTCTAAATGGAAGAATTTATCTCTTTTTTACTTACTTATTTCTTAAGAAAAGGTACAGGTAGGAATGAAGGCAAGTAGGCAGGAAGGTAGGAAGAGAAAGAAAGGAGGAGTATTTTTATTTTTATTTCCATTAGTTGTTTACCTTGGCTCTTTTCCCCTGGACCTGGGACTTGAATCCAGGGGTATGTGGACTTAAACCCAGGGGTGTGTGGCTTGCATCCTTCAGAGGCAATTGACTTAACCACTGCTCCACTACATGTGCCTCTTTACATTTTTTTTTTCCAGAAATTGCTTTATTATTTCTTTTGTTTACACTACATTTTAGGATATTGAATTTGCAAAATGGTGATTCAGGGCTCTAGAATTTGTTGGTTGGTGTGGTGTGAAATACACACAGACTGAGGTGCAAATTCAATACATAGAAGAATTTCTTGACAAAATTCATTGACTTTCATTCAGAAGTTTAAATTTTTTTAGTAGCAGGTTTTGACTTTAAGCTTTCATTGATTGTTCCTCCACCATTACCCTTTCTTGTACTCGTTAACAGTATATGAAAAATGTTTCCTGGCTTTGAGCTGTTGCATTTGACATTGGGGTAAATTCTTCCTTTTTTAAGAAAGTGGTCTGTCCAAGAGGAGAAGAATGGGGTCACAGTGCTGACGCCACAACTCAGGACCATGTTCTTCTCTGTCACCTCTCAAATATGTGCCCCTCTTGCTATTATAAATGTGCCTTGATGATACCACTGACAGCCCTTTTTGGAAACAGACTATAATGGACTGACCACCTAAAGTTTCTTTAGAAATATATTTGTTTCAAACAAATAAAGATGGATTTACCATTTGATCCAGCAGTCCCACTCAGGCATATATGCAGAAGATACAAAATCTCTAATCAAGAGAGACATCTGCAGCCCTGTCACATTCACCATAGCTAAGATATGGAAACAATCTAAATACCCTTCAACAAACGACTGGATAAAGAAGCTATGGTACAAATACTCAATGGAATTCTATACTTCTATTAAGAAAAATGAAGTTTTGCCCTTTGTTACAATCTGGTTGGAACTGGAGGGGATTATGTTGATTGAAATAAGTGAGAAAGAAAAATATAAATACAGGATGATTTCACTCATATCCAGAGTATAATGAAATGAAACAAATGAATATACATATTCCAATAAAAATGACAGGATTCAGGATTGATTATGGGGGAGGGGAATGAATGGAAAATGTGGTGGTAAGGGACTCTGAAACTCTGGTGGTGAGTGGGGTGGACATATAGACTAAGATGCAATTTTTTAAATTTAATGAAAAAGAAATATATTTGTAATAAAAGTAACATCTGTAAAATACATTTTGCTCAGCAAAGGAAAGGGTGACATTATTATTGTGACATATTTTTCCTTAGATATGAATGGCACAGTTCTAAAAGATTCAAATGTATGTGGAATATTTAATACAGTTTCATAAAGCACTAAAAGTCTGATTTAGTTAGAAAAACAAGTAGAACAGCTGTTTTACTATTTGGTCTCATTAGCTATTTTGTTCTCAAGTAGATGAAATGAACTTGTCCTCATTAAAATGTTTGCTGCTTATTATCTAGACATCATGTAAAAGAAAAGTCTGTAGGGAGGTTCTGTAGGTTTAAGACACTGAATTCTAGTTATTGCATTTAGAGACAAAAACAGGAGAGTCCTCATAATTCCATCATGAGCCACAAGAATAAAAGTTTTGAAACATGCAATTTTCCTTTGATATTCAGCTGCAAGGAGCAATTTGAAAGAACTTTCCAGTCATACTTATTTTGGAGATGCAGCTGGATAATTATCCACATGTGGCAGAAACAGGAAGGCCTCATTTCCTCAATATTTTCCCACTCTGTTCTCTGCAAAGACAGCGTGAAAATATTTTTGTAAAAGGTTGGGATTCCCTGGGTTTCCTAATAGCTGAAATTGTGCTACATTGAAGTGTTGCATTTTTCCCTGGAGTGGAGTGCCAGTGATTTCTTCTACTAACTCAATATTTTTATTTTCAAATTCAGGGGAACTTTTTACAATCACTTGATGAATGAACATATTAATATGTGAAACTGTAGTCTTTTCTTGAGAAGCTTGCCGGAGATTCATTTATTACCTACTGGAAGAGTCATGGTGAAAAGATACTTTAAATAGAAAAATTAAAGACAGTAATTATTTTGTTTAGAAGTAAATTTCTACATCAAAATAGTAGCATCTAATTTAGGACAATTATGATTTATTTGTTTTTCTTTGTGTTTTTTTTGTTGTTTTAACTTTGTCAATAATGAATGCTAGCTATTTGTGTGATGAAAAGGAAGGAAGAAGAAAATGAATATTTTCCTTTACATTTTATTCACTCTTAAATTTTACTCATGTGACAAGGAAGTCAGGACTTTACAACTGACTTCAATCTATTCTTCAGTATATCATTCTTTCTTATAGTTATATTTCCATCATTATTGGCACCATCTAGATTAGTGATGTCTAATACAATTTTCTGTGATGATGGAAAAATTCTCTATATATGCCTCTCAGTGCTGTAGTCACTAGCTATGTGAGTCCATATAGTGTTGCTATTGTGACTGAGGAACTCAACTATTTCTGTTTTAAATTTGAATTAATTAAAATTGGTATTGCCATGTAGAACTAATGGCCTCCATACTGGACAATTCAGACTTAAAAATTAAGCAAAGTACACATCAGTCACATGCATCTAAAAAGTATTATAGTATTGTTTGTCACACAAAGCTGTGTTTATTTGTTTACACAAAGTTCTTTGGAGATTTGTTTTCTTTATATAGGCATACCTGCTTTATTGCTGTTCACTTTATTGTTTTGCCCTGATAATACAATTTTACAAACTGAAGTTTTGTGGCAACACTGGGTCAAGCAAGTCAATTAATGTCATTTTTCTAATAACGTGCTTACTTTGTGACTTTGTGTTACATCTTAGTAATTCTTGAATATTTCAAAATGTTTCATAATTACTGTAACTGTTATGATGATACATGATCAGTGATATTTGATGTTATGGTTGTAATTGTTTTGGGGTACCCATATAAGATGGCAAACTGAGTTGGTTTTGTATGTATTCTGACTCCTCCACTAATGAGAGTTTCACCATTTTACTCCCTCTCTTTGGGTCTCACTATTCCCTGAGATAAAACAGTGTTTAAATTAGACCAATTAGTAACACAATAATAGTCTCTTGAGTATTCAAGTAGAAGGAAGAATTGCACAACTCTTTCAATTTAAATAAAAAACTAGAAATGATTAAGTTTAATGTGGAAGGCATGTCGAAAACCAAGAGAGTCAGAAGGCTAAGCCTTGTTAACCAATTTGTACCAGTAACCAATTCGTGAATGCAAGGTAAAAGTTCTTGAAGGAAATTGAAAGTACTACTCCAGCAAATGTACAAATGATATGAAAGCAGAACAATCTTATTGGTGATATGGGGAAAATTTGGTTGAACAGATCAAACCAGTCACACCATTCCTTTAAGCTAATGCCTAAATCTTGAGCAAGGTCCTAATTCTCTTCAATTATATGAAGTCTGTGAGAAGTGAACAAGCTGCAGAAGAAAAGTCAGCAGCTAGCAGAGGTTGGTTTATGAATTTTAGGAAAGAAGCTGTGTCATAACATAAAAGTGGAAGATGAGAAAGCAAGTGCCAATGTAGAAGCTACAGTAAGTTATTCAGAAAATCTGGCTAAGAGAATTGATGAAAGTGGCGATATTAAACACAGTATCAATGTAGACCAAACAGTCTTCTACTGAAAGAAGATGCCGTCTAGGATTTTCATAACTAGAGAGGAGAAATTAATGCCTGGATTCAAATGTTCAAAGCATAGGCTTACTCTCTTGTTAAGGGTTAACGCAGCTAGTGACTTTAAGCGGAAGTCGATGCTTATTTGTTATTCTGAAAGTTTTAGGGCTCTTAAGAATTAGCCTAACTCTACCTGAACTGGACTAATGGAACAACAAAGCTGAGATGACAGTATGTCTTTCTGTAACATGGCTTTACACCTGTCGTTGAGACAAATTGCTCAGAAAAAAAGATCCCTTTCAAAATACCTCTGCTCATTGACTATACATCTGGTCACCCAAGCTCTGATGGAGATGAACAGGAGATTCTTTTGCTGTCTTGCCTGTTGACAGTCTCATGAAGTCATTTCAACTTTCAGATATTATTTAAAGAATACATTTTACAACTATAGCTGTCATAAATAGTGATTTATATTATGAACTTGGGAAATGTAATTGGAAAACTTTCTGGAAAGGATTCCCTATTCTATATGCCATTAAGAACATTTCTGATTCACAAGATACTATCAAAATATCAACACTAACAGGAATTTGGAAGTTTATTCCATCCCTCATGGATGACTTTGAAGGATTCAAGACTTCAGTGGAGAAAGTATCTATATATGTGGTATAAATGGCAAGAGAGCTAGAAGAGGAGCCAGAAGACGTAACTGAATTGCTGTAATCTCATGATGAAACTTGAACAGGTGAGGTATTGCTTCTTATGGATGTGCAAAGAAAGTAGTTTCTTGGGATAGAATTTACTTCTGGTAAAGATGCTGTGAACTTTGTTGAAATGACAACAAAATATTTATAATATTACATAAATTTAGTTGATAAAAAAATGGCAGAGTCTGAGAAGATAGATGCCAATTTTGAAAGAGGTTCTACTGTGAGTAACAATGCTATAAATAACATGGTATGGTGAGAGAAATCTTTCTTGAAAGGAAGTGTCAATTAATGAGGCGAACTTTAATGTTGTTTTATTTTAAGAAATTTCCACAATCACCCAAACCTTCAGCAACGACTACCCTAGTCAGTCAACAGCCACCAACATAGAGGTAAGATCTGTAACCAGCAAGATTATAACTTGCTGAAGGCTTATTAGATCACTGCTAACATTTTGTAGCAACAAACTGTTTTTGTAATTAAGGTATGTCTAAAGCTATTTGAGAAATAGTGACATTACACACTTATTAACCACACTATAGGGTAAGCCTAACTTTTATATACACTGGGAAACAAAAAAAACCTTTTTTTTTTTTATAGTGGAGATCTGGAACATAACCAGCAATATCTCAGAGGTGTATTTATAAATGATTAGATGTGTCTAAAAATACAGAAGTCAATACATATCAAAAGTAAACTCCAATTTTGCTATCACACTTGAATTTGTAGGGGAAATTAAGAATAATGCAGGTTAGAACTAAAATGAAATGTGAGACTCTTAATGATCTCTAACAATCACAAGCCATTGTTCTTGTTGCTGATATTCAGAAAAGCTTAGGTATATCTTAAGACATATTAGAATCTCAACAACATTAGTAGTAGGGGAAGAAAATACAGTAGAAGGAAGCAGAACAGAGACTGGTGAAACTCCTAGTTGTAGGACCTGACACTGTATGAGTGGTAAGACGTGTCTAGCAAAATTAACCTAAGTTTTAACAGCAGTTGTATACTAGTATTATTAAATCAGTCAAGCACTTGAACTTGTGAGTTTGGAGACTTTCCTCCTCCTCCCACCACACTGCTCCTCTGTCTCCCTCCCACTTCCCTTCCCCCATTTCCTTTCCCCTTCCCCCTTTCTCTTCCCCTCCCTCCTCTCCCTTTCCCTCCCTCCTCCCCTTCTCCTCCTCCTCTTCTTCTTATTTTCCATTGGTTAAGTGGGTTTTTGTAAATCATAAAGTGGAGAATCAGAGAAAGATAAGTGTTGAACTTTGGAAATGGCTGAGGGCTTGAGTAGTAAACCAGCTATGAATAGAATTCATTCTATTTCAGGGCCAGTAGGCATTGTTCCAGAATATATTTGGACAGTTTGGCCTGCAGAATGGTTCACACACACACACACACACACACACACACACATGCATATATATATATATATATATATTTATTTATTTATTTATTTATTTTTGGCAATGGTGGGAGGTGGAATGGTGGTGATGGTAAAACAAACAGTGGTTTAAATTGCTAATTACCAGCCAACTAACCATTTTTAAAAGCAAGTTTCACAAATAAAGAGACTATTTGGTTAGCTCCTATATAGCATCACTTGGTGCAGTGACTTGCACATTGGAACTCTACATGTGTTCATTGGATGAATAAGTAAGGCTTTTTAAAAAGAAATTGGGTGTTGTAGGGAGGATGACCTCATGCATTGGTCTGGATGCTGTCTTACATGATCTTTAAGATCTCCCAGCTCAGAGATGGCATGATTTCATATATAAACAACACTTGATATCTTATTAGTTCTGGCTGAAATATCTAGATATGAAGCTAACATCATTTCCTAGGACTCTAAGCATCATGAGCTAGAGCCACATATGCTTTTGTTCATTGTTTTAAAAAATTATCAGAAACTTGTTAGCTGTCTTTAGTAAGGCATCGTGTTTTCAGGATCAAAGTGAATCAACAGATTCTGGCATTATTTGGCTTAGTGTTTTACTCTGTTGTCTCCCCCAAACTTCTAAGAAAAAGATTAGGTATTTCTAGTGATATGAATTAGTAATGGAAAGTTGCTTTGGGATACATTTCACCCTCTTTAACATTTTTTATCTCTATATCCATTCTTTTCTGCCAGGAGGTACCCAGTGCTTTCATATTTCCTCATCTACCTCTCTGAGGCAACACTTACTTGATAGATCTCTTCCATGGCCCTGTCATGTCTAAATTTGCTAGCATGGCTACACAACCCTCCAGGGTCTGAGCGCTGCCAGTCCATCTGGCTTTGCCCATAAGCAGGGCTAAGACACCTTGTGTTTTCGGATTCTGTATGCTATGCTGTTATACATCTTCACTCACACCACAGTCCCTTTTCCCTTCATTGAGATGCTGTTATTCCCCTCCGCCTAATCCAACTTGCCTGACAAATTCTATTTCTTTCTGGAAGCACATTCTTTTCTCGAGTCCTCCCTTGTTGTCTTGCCCCGCCTCCACCACATATTTCATTGTATTGACACTCACAGTGTCTTACTGTTTAAAACTTTTCCTATAAAAAACTCCAGCTCTACTTGCAGGTTGTGACTAAATCAAGGGCAGGATATAACTTAGCTACTGAATCAGATGCCCACTGCAGTGGAAACACCATGAAGGAGATGCTGAGTCTGTTTTACCTACCCCTGTAACTCAGGTACTTGAAACAAAAAAAAATGACCCGTTGAAGTTTTATTTCTTTATTCATTGAATCAACTATTTTTTTTATTAGTGTTTCTTTTATTTAAACATGCTATATGATTTTCAGTAGGATAGATTCATACCTCAGGAATGTATATGTCACACCATACCCACCACCAGAGTTCCATTGCCAGTCATCACTGTCATTTTTAATCTTTCAACCTCAGGTCCCTACTCTCCTCCCCAATCCTCTCTGGTAGCCACAGTCTTGCAACACAGTCCTGAGAGTTTTGTTGTGTTTTGTTCAAAACTATTGCAATTGTGACATGAATGTATCAGTAAATCCACTGTCTTCCTTAGTAGACAGATCATATTTCCTGAATGAATGAATTTTTAGAAGTTTTAGGTTCAGTTCTGGGTCAACTGGTGGTTCCTGTGTGTAGTCTTTAGAGTTAATCTGGTTGTGAAGTTTGCAGTGAAATTTGAAAATGGAAATGCTATACCATATGCCTTGGAAAACATAATTATAAATAATGAATCAGATTCTTCAGGAGAAGAAGGATCTTGATAAAGGCTATCTCTTAAGGAGTTGTTAAAATGTGTTAGACACTGTTCTAAGCATTATACACATATTTACTCATTGTTGCTAATTCATTGTACGTAACTCATAACACTGTGTGATAAATATTATTTCCCCATTTTATATGAAACTAAGACAGCAAATCTAAGTGACTCTGTGAGGTCACACAGCTAAGGGATGCAGAGCTGAGGGTTTGTATAGGTAGTGATTCCAGTCTCTGCTGAATTCCCATAGCAGCTGCTTCTTTAACCTCTCCTCTAGATTCAGCGATGAAGTCACCTTCCTCTGAAGAACAGTCTTTGGAAAATAGCATTTATTTCTAATTAATTTTTTTCACTATAGGAAATAATAGTCAAAGCTACTAAGAAATTAGAATATTCAAGTTAATTGTGAAAGAGAAAACAGTTTAAAAATAGAATTGATACTACCTAGCTTAAATCGTATCCTTAGTAATACTTTATAATGACAAAAATAGTATAATGCAGTATAATATAGTAAAATCTGTAACAATGACTTACTACTTTGATTTGATTTTTAATTTCACTGTGAGCCTGTGTACAATTAAATGTGATAAAAATGAAAAATAAGTTGTGGAGTCTGAGGAATGCTAATAAGCCCAGTGCAATTTCATATCTTCTGTTTCACTAAAATTGTGTATGTCATATTTAAAACTGATATCAAAGCCAGCTCATTTATTTAATGAGTTCTGCATTTATTGAGGGCTAGGCATTTGGGGATAGAGTGATGGATACTTGTTGACTGTTGTATTTAAATTTCTGTGGACTCTCAGGATTTCTTTTCTGAGAGTCTTTCTCAGCTTATTCCTCTCTCTCTGATACAGCCCTTTTACATCCTGAGAGCAGAATAAACAAAACAAACTTAGTCGTGCATTTTCTGCTTAAGTAACATCAGTGACTTCCTGAGACCTATAGAAAGTATTCAAAATTCTTAGGATACTTGAAAATATTTTCACAAGATGATCTTGTCCTTAATTCTCAGCCACATCTTATGTCACTTTATCACACATACACCCTAAACCTCTGCTACTGAACTATTCACCGTGCTTTAGTAGGTCTGTATTTTCAATGCCATGCCTCTGTAGATGTACATACTCCTTTCCCGAACTTTCTGACCTACTGTCTTCTCTACCCACCTAAATCCTACTTATGCTTCAAGAACCAGCTCAAATGTTACTCATTTTGTGGCTGCTTCTGTAAACCTCCTAGGAAGAATTATTTTTCCTTTATTATATCGCCGTAAAGCTTGATGTGGCTCTATTACCCCACTTAATACATCACAACTTTTTACATATCTTTCTCATGGAACATTGATTTTTGTAACCCTGATTTGTTATTTAGCGATGCACCGATTTGACCAATATATATTGACTAATGAGCATTTTCTTTCTTTGTTGAAAATAAAAGGAAGTATTGCGTATTATCTTTGGACTTAGCCGAATCGGCATTTAGCGCCTAAATATGGAAGAGGAACTTCATTTTATCTGTAATAATGCAGGTGATTTCTGTAAAGGCTGATATTTATGTTGGCTTCAGAGATTTTTCTGTGATGAAACAAATTGCCAGAAGTTGTGCACTAGTATTTTTCCTCCTGTATTTAGAAATGTTCAGATAAAGCAAGTATTGTTTGATATCCTTCCAACACAATGTTTATAATGATGTCTATCCAGTACAAAATATTTGACATTTCCTTCTCTTCCTTCCAGATAATTTTGATACCACTCATATAGCTGACTATAACAAACTTTAAAAAATTCACATTTCTGTCTTTGGGTTATTGATTGCAAAATTTTGAAGTTAAAAAAATAACTTTGTTTGGAATTAAGGCTCTTAATTGGCCTTCAGATTATGTTTTCTTAGAATCTTGAGTGAATTACCCCAAAGTTCTCTGATTGACATGTGAATCTGAAAAACTGTCTTTCATGGAAGAAAATTTGTAGTATACACACTTAAGAGATTTATTTTAAGTTTGCATTGAAGAATAAGTTGGGATCGCACTCCTAATTCTGAATCCATCAAGGCATGCTGCTTTTGCCCATGAATATTCTTATTTTAAGTACTATGCACAAAACATGAAAAGCTTATGTCATTTCCTCATTATGAAAAGAATTCATTATGAGTATCACAGTGAAAAATTGTTAGGTGATATTTCAGAATTGGTTCGCTTATTTTCCAGTTTTTAGGGAATGTATTCATCTTCCTTCTGATTAATAACTTTCAAAGTGGAATTGGACTTTCTTTTCATATTTTCAATTAGTACTTTGTTGTATATGGTTTTCTTACAAAGAAGTTTTTGATTCTTCCTTCTGTATAATCACTGGTTTTTTCCTAGAGGACAAATATATTCCACCAAGGCATAAAGAAATGCTTCCCTACCAAATAATTATTTTATCAAATAAAATTAGGACAGCATATACCGTGCTTTTAGAGAAATTTGAATTTTAGAACTATCCAAAGCTAGGTTAATTATGAATATCACTTTACAAAGAATATTATATTACTCTGATCATCAGCAGGGTTTGACTTTTGATAAGCACAGAGAGAATTTAATCTTGTTATTCCTCTATAAATAGATTTGAAAAACAATGCCTCTTGAATTTTGTGTTTGCTAGTGCTGAATGTTAGTGAACTAGGGTGTACCCTTTTGTGTTTCTCTTTCTCAATCTTTCTCTCTTTCTTTGCCAGGCCCTGAGGAATGTAGTCCTATAGTACAAAGTGGAGACTTAAAGCAATGAAAAACAGAGTGTGATAGGTATAATTGTCTTAGTTTGTGACAGTCAATTGCCACTCATACCAGGTCTTAGACTGATATGTATATCTCTAAGGAATGATGGATGTATTACCTTGTTCTTGGCAATCACTTCACAATGTGATGTGTATCAAATCATCACATTATGTGCTTTAAATATGTGCAATTATATTTGTCAATTATTCCTCAGTAAAGCTTGAGAGAAGTAAAATAAATTATACAAAAAAAGGCAGAGCAAAGATCCTTGCAGCCAGGATAGACAAAAATGTTAATATTTCACTGATAAATCTCTTCACAGACTCTCTCAGCTTCCCTGAGCTGACCAAATGGTTGACTCAAAGTACTTACTCTGTGGTCTTGCTATGAAAACAAAGGATCATGCAGGTAAAAGTGTCCAAGTCCACCAGGAAACAGGATAAAGTTACATTTGAAACAAAGTAACTGAATTTCATTGTAGAGACAAGAATTATATGACAAGATGGCATCGAAGTACTAATTCATAGTGGGATAGTGTTTTAAATTACTAACTAGTGTGAACTTTCTTGTTTTCCCTTTTGAATGACCACCTTCTCCAAATTGAGCAATGAAGAAATGGAGTACTCATTCCTCAGGGAAGAAAGAGCACACAGATGGGAACAAAATGCTTCTATGCTTTTTATTCCAAGCTATATTTTAAAGTTTTACAGTCAGAAGACTGTCTAAGACCAAAAAGATTTTATGTGTTAGCTAAAGGGACTTCACAGGAAATGAAGAATTTAGAAAATAAGTTAGAAGTACTGTACGGACCACGTATCCTGTCACTCTCACATTAAGAGTCTGATGTATGGGTGTGTGTGTGTGTGTGTGTGTGTGTGTGTGTGTATGTCTGCACGTACAAGCATGTGTGTTGGTGTATGTTATCAGAAGGCTATATGAATCAGTTTGGGTAGAAATATGAAAATAAGTAATCTCATGCCACTAGTCATCTGAAATCTTGGAAGTCAGCAGTTTCGTAGGTGAGGTACTAGAAACAGTGAAATGGTGCATCCACATTTGAGAGTAGTGACATATTGACTTGGAAAGCAGTAAGCAAGATGTGCCAGAAATGGATAAGAAGAATTGGCAATGGTAAAATGTTAGGTGACCAACCCACAGTCAGTTGCCCTCTGAGTGCGCAGTATGTTTCACAATACTATCAAGTTCTGAATCAAGTTACATCATTAGGAAAGATCTCACCTTAGCAGCTTGAAAGACTTCCTGTTCCCACCACCACTGTAGGGTAGCAGTTCATTAACTTCCACCACTCTGTCGTCTCTAGCAGTAATTGTCAGGAATAAAACAGGAACACAAATAGCTTAAATGTGAGTGAATGAAGAAGTGGGATTGGGGTAATTACTGGTTTGGAGTGAGAGAAATGGAAATTGACTAGTTGAGATTTGTTTTTGTTTTAATATTGTATAGAAGTGGAAACTCATGACACATAATAAATTTATTAGCGGAAACTATGTTACATTTTTACTTCACCGATCATCATGTGAACTGCTGTGCTTGAAAAATGAACACATGGTGGGCGTGCCATGGTGACAGTGGTCTAGTATGCCTGGGAGCAGTCCCACATACATCCCAAGGTCCCAGGTTCAAGATCCGGGGCCTGGGGAACAACGAATGTGAACAACTAAATAAAAATAAATAAATGCTTCTTTCTCCTCTCTTTTCCTGCTGGCCTCTGTTTGCCTGCATTCCTACCTGTAACTTTCCTTTTAGAAAAAGGTGTGTGTGTATATATATATATATATATATATATATATATATGTGTGTGTGTGTGTGTATATGTATATGTACATGTGTATACACATGCATACATATACATATATACATATATATAAATGAACACATATGTAGAATGGCAGAAAGCCTGATGGTAAATTGTATGCGTGCATATGTGTATGTGTGTTCTTTCAGAATACTCATTTCTGAAAAGCAAAAACCTTATGAAATCCATGTCAGGAATATTGTCAGGATTAGATTCAATCCTAGTAGTTTAGGTACGTAGTCACAAAACTGCATTTAGCATAGCTGATCCAGTTATCACTTGTCTTTTCTCATGTTTCTATTCAGATTTGAGTTTATTTATTTCTTTTTAGACATGTTTTTCTCCCGATGAGAATAGTGAGCATGTGTTGAGCCGTGTGTGTGTGTGTGTGTGTGTGTGTGTGTGTGTGTGTGTGTGTATGAAAGAGAGGGAAAGAGACAGAGACAGACAGAGACAGAGAGAGGGTGAGGGCAGATACCAAGGAGACGGAAAGGTCCTGGGCACATTAGGAAGACCCTGAACCCAGAAAAAATACTGCTAGTACTCTGTGCTCTGTTTAGTAGCACTGGCTACTCTTACTCCGTGATAACGGATTACAATCCTGTAATGTTTACCTGCAGCCACAAGAAGCTAAAAAGGGATTCTCAAACATACCGGGTACCACCAAATATTTAAGAAAAATCAGATTGATGAAATGCAACTAATGGAGAAAACAGAAAACTTTAAAAGAATTGTTAATATTCTCAGAATATCAGATAGTGTACCTATTAAAAAACAGTAAGTAAAGGAGGTTCCAATAAATAAAGATTAAAAAAATGGAAATTCATTATCTGTCACTGAGAAACAAAATAAAGCATAGCAATATTAATATCAAGAAAAATATAAGGAAATATTAATTTAACAGGATAACTAAAATTAAAAGAGAATAAAACCCATCAAAAGTCAAAATGGTCATTAAATTTTGTACAAAAAGAAATCAAGATATTTAAATACGTAGTAATAAAACTGAAAAAGTTGATATAATACAGGGAAAAAGTTAAAACTTACTTTCATAATATGAAGTCTCAATATGCTTCTCAGAATTCAATTGATTTTACAAAATGAACAAGTTTGATTATATATCTATAACAAGTAGAGGCAAATACAGCTTTTTCAAACTATAGAAAGTCATATAAATTAACACAGTTGCAAATTTGGATTTACAGGAAATTCTAAAAAATAGAAATAATCTATGCCATATTTTTAATATAATGTAATACATTTAAAAGTTGACTTTTGAATTATGACTAAGATTTATTTTGAAATAAGAGTATCCTTAGAAAGTCCCTGGTTAAAAAGGAAATCAAAACATAACCAATAAGTACTATAAATGAACAATGAGAAAACAATGTATAACACTATGTGGAATGTGGCAAAAGTTATAGGTGCAGGGAATAACTTAGTCTTAAATACACATTTGTTAGAAAAAAAGATATGTTGACTTAAATAAAAGAACTAAACATTCATATTATGCATATATATATATAGAAAGAAAAACTTAGAATATAGTTAATAAGAAAATAGAAGAAAGTGTTTAATTGGTAAATGCATGAACAAATATATGAGCAAATGTATCAACAAATGTATCAACACATCACGATGTCTATGATTTAATCAAGGTCAAAAAGAAGGCACAAATGTATCAGATATAAGAAAACAAACAGAACTGAAGAAGGAAAGTATTAAGAGAAAATAATAGTAAATCTAATTATACTGTTCTGTTTCTATAACTTTTATGAATGTTTTTAAGTAAATATAAATAATAAAACTCAGTGTACCTTAAGGTCATGTTATTGGAACACATTAATACTAAATAAGTATTTAGTGCTGCTGGTGGGCTTCTTCCTGGCTCCCTCATTATGGTACAAGAGAATCATCTTCATAGAGAGAAGTAAAGATAAGGGATATCAACAGAGTTAGAGTGAAACCCTGACCAGATCCACTGCTTAGTAATCTGATATGACTCATTTTTTGAAAGGGCAGTGTAGAACACAAAACATATTATGTAGTTGTAATTAATGCATAGCAAGAAATGATCCTGGCCAATTCTTTCATACTTGATAACTAAAAAATAATAAAGAATAATAAAATGCATTAAAAGGAATTAAGTTCCCAAATGACTAAATGACCATTATGTTCTTTCAAGGAAATAGATACATCAATTTATATCATATTCCATACTATTAATGTATTTATTCCTGATATATCTTAAAAGAAGCAAATACTCTGAAAGTTTTCCTGAGAGAACTTATTTATCTTAAAGTACTTATTTTACTTCTTCATATATTAAACTTTTTCAGGTACAGAACTTATACCTATATATTCAAACTGAAGTGATTACTTTTAATGGAACCATGTGGGCTAAGATGGAAATAGATTTAATTGGCTTTGTGATTTAAAAAGGAATTTTATAGACATAGTTTTCAATATTATTTTTTTAACAAATTGTCCAGGAAAAATGTTCCCTAAAACTATATTTCATCATGAAGATCAGAAAATAGTAAATACCAGAGGCTGATAGTGATTTTCAAATCTGTTTATAAATGGCACGTGAAAATGTGTGGAGCTTTATGTAGGGGGATGAACAAAAAATATTTTTTAAAGTCTAAATATAGCCTACTCATTTTAAACTTAAATAGCTAATTTTAGCAGTATTTTCTCATCATCGTTTGACTTACAAGTTTAATGAGAAATGTATCCAGTTTAAGAAAACCTGGTAAAAGTTTATTTGAAGTCCAATCCTTTGATTAAGGTGCTGCCAGGAAAGCAATTTAATATGGCATGCCATATTTCTAAAAAACCTAGCACAACAAATAAGATTAAAAAAATTAGCTTTTACTAAAAATCAGGGAATAAATATAATTTCAGGAATTTCAAACTAAACTTCTCTATAGATTTACATAGGAAAAAGAAATCAACATCAAATGAATCCGTTGTATTAAAGTTGTATTTTCCATTATTTCAATAGAATTGTGAGTTTGAACAATGCATTAAATATGACACGTTTATACAAGATTTTGTTAGCATCTAAAACCAAGATTAAGTCAAAATTCAATTGAAAGTTATGAGTCAAGCCATGGAGATCCAATTGTCCTTAAGCGACACAGGCAGCATTGAGGACATGAAGAAGGAAGACACTGGAGTGTTGGGGAATTAGAGAGCACTCACCTTAAATATTGCTTCTTCATGACAAGAAACTCCTACCTTTCTTTTTACATTTTTATTTATTTTCTGAGGGCCATCTACTTAAGTGTTTCTTCAAATCTTAGATTTTTCTTCTCTGATTTATTTAGTTTCATTTATGGAGTCCAAATATAGATATCTATGTGGTTCAATTTCTTGAGTTTCTGATTTACTAGAGTTTCTACACAAAAGTCCTAAACACATGACATGCAACATGACATGAGCCCATCTTTTTTTCCTGACTCTTTTGTGCAAATCTGTTTAACACCAAATCTCGAATTCAGGGATTAAGGACATTATCTTTCTCAAACATGAAACTAGTTATCACACTTGACTCTTTCCTTTTCTTTATTCCTTCTCTCTATTCGTCACTAAGTACCACAAATTCTGTCTTTTCTGTAGACATCCATTCATACTCCTAACTTTTTACCTTATTGAAACTGCTTTCATTTCTTGTAGCAGTTATGCATAATTTTCACAGAAGATGTACGTCGGTTTGGCTAAATCAATCAGATTTTTTCCCCTTTAACTGTGATACAGAAATTGGACAGTAGTGCCACAAATGATGCTGGGTGTTATGGAGATTTTGAGTGGCATGCACAGATTAAAATAACTAGTCTGCACAGTGTAGCTAAGGTCTTTATATGAGATATCTCCTTTGAGCGTCATGAGTTGCATATTCTTTTTACTGTTAGTATACAAATGAGGAGACGGAAATCACAGAGAATCTTAGACATGTGCCCATATCATTTGGCGGAGTGGTGAAGTTAGTATTCAAATCTAGTTCTGCCTGGGCTTTTTCTGCAATAATTGTTATCTCCCTTAAGTCAATTCTTTGCTTCAGATACAAAGAAAAGAAAAATGACCGAAACAGGCAAATAAAATATTATTAAGAAAAAAGAAATCACTAGTTGCAAAGCAATGAAGGAATCTGAGAAGCCAGAGTTGAGATGAGAGGTAATGTTGACCCCACTACCTGAGAACTGTCTAGTCCCCCTGAAGCCTGGCTACACTATCTGGACATTGGTTCATGGACTCTTTCCCTGGATCTTACATTCAAATAGCTTGACTAGAAAAGAAGCACCGAGTATTCTGGCTCCTAGTTTTTTCCCTTCAGCTTTTGATTTTATTGCTTTTTAATTTGTTCTAAATGAATTCTTCACATACTATTATGCACCATGGAATAGAATCTCTCTTGTTATCCTAATTGCCTTATATTTAAGAAATATACAATGATTTATTTGATTGAGTTGAATTGAACCTAATTAACAAACTGAGGGGGGGCATATAACAGATTTTTTTAATGTGTGCTATATAAAGGAGTCAATATTAGTGAAAATGTCCAACTCTTTTGTAGCAGCTTCATGTATATTACTGATGTCATTTTTCTAGTTCTAAGCCCCATCCATATTTATTTACTCTATGAAAGAGTATCAGCCATCTCCTGGAATGCCATTTAAATTTATCTTTAAGATCTTAGAGGTTACAAGAGTCACAGCTACACTGGGTCCATGAAAGCTGTGGTGACATTGGCTTTAAGCCCACTTAGAAAAAAAATGCCTTTGACTTCCAGTGAATGGAATTTCTGAGTCACACATCCTTACCCTACTTCATATGCAGATGCATCCTTAGAAGATGAGAGGCATTTCCCTGTTTTGGTCAAGAACCTCTAAAACAATTAACTATTTAGTTTACTCCAAAGGTATTGTTTTCTTTGTGCATTGTAATAAGAGTTTTATTCAAGAGCCTTTGATGTATTTATTACATAACTTTCTGATGGAGTTTTAAAATCCTTAAGGAGTTGTTGTTAAGACCTCAACTTTCTATTACTGAGGCTCTAAATGCAACCAACAAGATTGTGAGAGAACCTTACCAAAGCTTGCTATGTGATGACTTCATTGACAATGAACTGACTTTGTTTGAAAGTCAAATCTGTTTAGTGAAATTATATCATGTATACAAAGGACTAATGACTGCAAAACATATTTATCCAATAGAGACAGGTAATTTTTTATAATCTAGGCAGACTTTATATTTAGAATATCAACACACTATATCAAATTCATTTAATTGCGCATTTGCAGGTCGGCTGGTATTATTATGTGATCTAGTATATCTTAGCATATCAAAACTTTATGGAAGGCTCTAGTTCTCCAAATTTCTCAAATCTTGACACTTCTATGTATTCAACTGAGTGTCTGCTATCTACCAAGGATGGTTTTATGCATCATGGCTGCAATAAGCTAGAAACACCTCTGTGCCAAAGAACTCTTATTCTAGAGGGGGTTAAACTCATAAGCATATAATTAGAACTATATATATATATATATATATATATGTATATATATGTATATTTTATGGAAAGGTGCAGGCAGAAATGAAAGTGAGTAGTCAGGCAAGCAGGAAGAGAGTAGAGGAAGAAGCACTTTATTTCATTTAGTTGTTCATTTTAGTTGTTTCCCACAGCTTTGCATCTTGAACCCGGGTCCTTAGGATGTATGTGACAGTGCCACAGTGAACATATCCACTAGGCCACCAGGGCACCTAAAGGCAATCTTATGGTACTGTAATGGAAGTATGCCCACAGAAATATGGAGAAACCGAGAAGGAGAACTTTACCTGACTTGGGTATATTTAAGGAAGACTTACTGATGGACATGATAACAGAGGAGAATTAGGTGAATAGTAAGCAGGAGGTTATTATAGAGAAAGTAGACTACATGTGTGAATGCATGGAGGCAAGAAAGCATGATATCTAAGAAATTACAATCAATTCAGCAGAATAAAGGAAGGCAGGATGAGTGATATATCTGGAAAGATGGAGGGCCATATGCCCAATGGTTATTTAAACCTTATGTTGTGAGTTAGGTGGACTATGATAGTCAAATTTTAATTTTGGATATTTCCTTAGATGTAGGTGTAAAAGATGGATTTGAAATCCACTTCTAGAGTCAGGGAAATCTTTTAAAAGCCTCTTAAAAGGGACAGTAAGATAGTAAACTAAGCTTGGAGAAGTAGGGTAGATTAATGATATATTTAAAATCTTAAAACCACAGGACTTAGGCATTTATGTGTTGGATATAATAAAGAATGTAGAGTCAAGAATGACTGAGATTTTTAGTATGAGTGACTAGGTGAATTATAATTTGGATATTAGAATATCAGGTTCTGAATAAAAGTCTGAAATGGAATACTAGTTTAAGTTCAATAAACATGTACATTTTAGTAACTGGAGACATGAGTCTTTTGCTCCAATATATTTTCTAGAATTTAGATCCATCAGATCTTGATGCTCATGATTTGACAAAAATCAGGGTTATCCTTCTACCCAATTCTCACACAATGTTGGCCATATATACAATTATATTACCACTTTGGAGAACCATTTGACAGTTTTTAAAGTGACTAAAGTAACTGACTATGTGATTCAGTCATTTTTACTCCTAGGTATAGCCAAGTGAAATGAAAGCACATATCCTTCACAAACTTGAGTACTTATGTTAGAAACAGCTTTATTAGTAGAGGTCTAAAAATGGAAAGAATCCAAATGTTATCAACTAGTATTAAATAAACAGCAGTATAGAACACAATGAAATACTATATAACCAATAGAAATTAACTATTGATACATGTTTCAACATGAATAAATCTCAAATAATTATGCTGAGCGAAAAAATCCTAGCAAATAAAGAATACGTATTATTTGATTTCACTCATATGATTTCATGAAATGAAAAGTTATGTATAGTAAGAGAAAAGCAGATTAGTGGTTGCTTGGGAGGGGCGGGGCAGAAGGGTCAGATAACGAAATGGCGTGGAAACTTTTGGTGGTAAGGAAATACTATTTTGATTGGATGATAATATCACAGATGTGTAAATATGTCAAAACTTTTCAAATTGTATACTTTAAGTGTGTGTAGTTTATTAAATGTCAATTAGACCTCAATAAAGCTGTCAATGGAATACTGGGCAGTTGCATGCAAAAGGATGAAACTAAATCACTCTCTAAACCAAACGTAAAAATTAATTCAAAATGGGTTGGAGACTGAATGTAAGATCAGAAATCATAAATTACATAGAAGAAAACTTAGGCAATACATTCCATGACAGTGGCCTTAGAGATGTCTTTGGGGACTCACTTCCAGTGGCAAGGGACACAAAAACAAATATAAACAAATGGGAGTATAGCAAACTAAAAAACTTCTGCACAGCAAAAGAAACTACTATTAGAACAAAAGAACAGCCAGTTGAATGGGAGAAGATATTTGTACGTCATACATCTGACAAAAGGTTAATATCCAAGACATATAAAAAAAATCATACAATTCAACAACAAACAAAGAACTCAAAACGAGCAGAAGATCTGAAGACATGTCTTCAAAGATGATACAGAAGTGTGGGTCCTGGTGGTGAATCACCTCTATAGGAGCCTAAGTCAGGTATCCCTGGGTTTAAGGGTCCGGGAGGAACAGCCAGTGCGAAAAGCTAAATAAAAATAAAATAAAGTACTTCTTCCTTTCTCTTTCTGCCTGCCTACCTACTCGCCTTCATTCCTGCCTGCACTTTTCCTTTAAAAAAAAAAGATACACAGATGACCAACATGCACATGAAAAGCTACTTATCATTACTTGCTGCTAGGGAAATACACATCAAAACCACAATGAGATATTGCCTCAAACCTGTGAGAATAACTATTATCCAAAAAGATAGAAACAAGTGTTGGTGAGGGTGTGGAGAAAGTAATTCCCCTATAAATTGCTGGTGGGAATGTAAATTGGTGGAATTACTTTGGAATACTGTATGACGGTTCCTCAAAAAGTTAAAAATAGAGCTACCTCATGATCCAGCAGTTCCACTTTTGGTAGCTATCAAATAATATGAAAACACTAATTCGAAAAGGTATGTGCACCCCTATCTTTATTACAGTACTATTTATAATATCTAAGAAATGGAAAAAACCAAAGTGCCCATTGACAGATAACTGAGTAAGACTGTGGTATATAAGCACAGTGGAATACGACTGAGTTATGAAAAAAAAATCTTGCCACTTGAAACAGCATGGATAGAACTAAATGAAATGTCAGAAGAAGAAAGAAAATTACCAGACGATCTCACCCATTTGTGGAATATAAGGAAACAAAGCAAATGAATAGAAGAAAACAGAAAAAAAACCCAACCTAACACTTGCACTCTGACAAAGAAACTGAGGTTACCAGAAGGGAGGGTGGAGGGGATGTAGGAGTAGAGGGTAGAGGAGACTGTGCTGGAGAGTTTTAGGAACTTTTGTCATAGGTGAGGTGTGTATTATATATTTGATGATATGCCTCTCAAACTTAAAATGTGTTACCTCAGTAAAAAAAATTCTGTCAAAAATAATAAACCTTACCCTGGTTCTCAATGAATTAATATTTTTGAGATATTATGCAATTACTGAGAGTATGTGAGTTATTTTCCTACTGCAATCCCTTGACTGAAGTTGAAAGACATTACATTTTGACAAGAACTGTCTGATAATATTCATTTTTTAAAAAGTGAGAGATTCTCTCAGTGTAATGAATTTTAAAAAAGGCCTTGACCTTGGTACATTAGTCATTTTAAATAAAATTTTAAGAATAGTCATTTTCATGTGAGTTGTGGAAGGAGGATGGCAAAAGGAGAAAATGTGTCATCTGCTCTTCTTTCTCTTTCTTCTCACTTTAAAAAAAGGCAAGTTGGACAGATGTTATATTTTCTTAAAAGACCATAGTTACATTGAAGTGGTTAAGAATGTGAGTTATTAAGTTAGCCTCTTCAAGTTCATATCCAGTTCTATGATTCATTTTTGACAGGTGAATTAATCTCTCCAAGCTTCACTTTCCTCTTTAAAAATTGGGATAATGGTAGTGCTTAGCTCACAGAATTGTTTTACAGACCAAATACAATAACACATAAAAACCACTTAGTACGGTGCCAGGTACAACAAACAAAATGTCATTTCCCCAAACCCTTGAAAGATTCTTACTGACAGTGGGGAAACCCAGCACCAAGAAGCCTGACATGGTATGTGTGTGTGTGTGGGGTGGGGGGGGATGAGTGAGGGTGCAAAGAAAGAAGTCAGCAGAGACCACTATAAAATTTTACTTTGGCACAGTTCCTTTATTTAGAGAAATAATGCCACACTTCTGGTGTAAAACCAGAGAAATTGAC
>RJWH01005432.1:0-76750 GCA_004363575.1 Solenodon paradoxus
CCCCCCTCTCTCCTCTCCCCTCTGTCTCTCCCCATTTCTTTAGCACGTTCAGCTTGCAGTACCCAATGAAGTGGTTTGTTAGCCTTGGGAGACGGTCATATTTACAGTTGTGAGAAAGAGTGGGTCCTGGGGGTGGGGCAGGGAGGGAAAGCACAGTAAGTAGGAGATTGAATCCTACTCCATTTCCCCTGCAGTCTGCAATGGCCTCCTAATCTTCTCATTGAATTATTCTTTGCAAAGCAGTCAGGGCAATTATTTTAAAACCAAAATTAAATTAATGTCACTCTCAGATTGTTAATGACTCCCCCTTCACTGTTATGGTTAGAATGGAAGCCACATCCCCTTCTTACGGCCTCCTGCACCTCTCCAGACACTGGGACCAAGTCCCTCCCACTCCTTAGCTCTCCTACCACTGCACTTTCGTTCGCGTCTTAGGCTTATTGTGCTTGTTCTTCCCTCATGCCTTCCAGTGGATCTCCCACACAGCATTATTCTATTTGCAGTGTAGACGCTACTTCTCCATGGAGAATGCCTCTAGCAATCAGGTCTACATTGGGACCCAGCTCTCCTCTCCCAACAGATGATGCTAGTACCTCACCCAGTTTTACTTCCTTCATTGCAAGTATCATTGTTTGCTAAATTATTTATATCTCTTCTTCCCACTAAAAGTTAAGCTTCATGAAAGTCAGGACCCTGCTTGTCTGGCTCTGTGCTATATCTCGAACACTTAGAGTCCTTCTGCACAGAGTCCACAGTGAGCAAATATTTGCTGAATATAAGTGAATGGCCTGGGTTCAAGTGCTGAAATTAAAGCAGTAAAGAAGAATTAGCCTCAGCTTTATTAGCCTTGCGCACCTGGTGTCTGATGATGCATCATCACAAGTGAAACACTAAGCTAGGGCTCATTCTCCCAGGAAGGATTAGGAACAAAGGACACTTTAGCAGAGCAGGAGGTTGAAACAGAGATAGGTGCAGTGGTAATGTTGTGAGACTACCTCTGACAAAAGACCTGAAGGATATAGATGAGGCAGCTCCTAGGGTGGAATCAGAGATGTAACCTGAGATGCAGCTAAAATGATCATCTTTGCCAAGGGAGATCTCCTTTCTGCTTAACAGCTTCATTAGAAAACATGTACTTTTGAGAGATCCCTCAAAAGAAAAATCTTAAAGGACTCCTATTATGTTCAAATTCTGCCGTGTCCAGAATCCAGTCTTCCATCTTGAACTCACTGCTGGATTATAGGCTTTCAATCCATAGTGAGATCCAATCCCCTACAGTCTTAGATTCTTCATTGCCAGAGTCATCCTTAGTCCACAGCCAGCCCTAGAATGACCCATTTACTGATGTCCTGAAATCTCCTTCCATTTTTTTTTTAAATCCCACAAGGTTTTCCAGGCTTCTTCAAAGCAACCATTGCCTTTTGATGATGTCCCTTCTACCCTCAACCAGCAGTGTTCTTTCATGTATCTGAATTTTCAGAGGAATTTGGGAGTGTCTCTTTAACGTACATACTTTAATATTTTGTAATTGCCTTAGCCTCCTTTCCCAACAAAATCACTAATGGCTTCAAAGAAACTGAATCCTACTCACTCCTACATCTTCTAAAACACATTACTTAGACATTGGTGAATCAATGTAAAGCTTGGATGGAAGAGGACAGTGGATATAAACATTGATTCTGCCACTTAATAGACATATTACCTTGTGATTCTCTTTGCTAAACCTACATGTCATCATCCTTAAAATTAAGGTAATATTAGAAAAATAATAACCATCCAGGACTGTGAAAGGATTAAATTAGTACATACATGATGCTCGACAGAGTGCATAGTAAGTATGACTTACATGAGGATGACTTTCATGGTACTCAAATGTCAATCCCAAAAAACCCCAGTGTCCCACCTTAAGTAACTAGCCTTGATCACATTCCACAGCATTGACTGTCAAGAAGCTGGTGATAAATATAATTCCAGAATTCCAGCTGTTAATACAGCCTCTATCGTTAATTAAGAAAAAAGTTCACAGTGGAAAATCACGTCTGAGTCTTATAAATAGGAAACTGGATTTCGTAATGTGCAATTTAAATATTTTGGGAGCATAAATACACCTGGAGCACTCAAGCTATAAGTTGGTGATGCCGAGAACAAGGGCACAGAATTTTGAAATAAGCAACAGCAAATGGCCACTTAAGCTCTTAAAGAGCAAATTGCATAAAATAAATTAATTCATTTAAATATGCATGAATCCCAAGTGGGGAATGTGCCAAAATAGTGCTGAATGATTTCCTTTGTTATGTGTGTTCTGAAGGCTTATTAATGCCTCGCTTTGTGCCTAATACCTTTGATTAGAACAAATCCCAGCATCTTTTGCCTTTTTAAATTGTTTCAAAAAGTACTTTCGGGGATTCCGGATGGTGACTCGATAGGACACACTTTCGGGTTGCTCCCCGCAGACACCAAAACACACACACACACACACACACACACACACACACACACACCCACCCCACCCCACCCCTACTTTCCTGAGACAAACACCAAGAAACAACTGGCACTTCAGCTGGAGATGGGTCAGCTGATAACTAAGGGTTGGTAAGGGCACCTGGCACGGTTTTCAGCTAAGCCGCAGATTCGGATTTTGGAGGGAGGGAGCTTGGGAGTCTCTTGACGCTTGGTGGGGCAGAGGCCGGGATCTCCAGACCAGCAGTGGAGGCAGCAAGAGGCGGGCCCAGTGGGGCTGAGAATTGGAGCCACAAAGGGAGGGGGTGAAAGCAGAATCAGCGTACTAGGACCTGAGCTGGAGCCCATGTGGTGAAATTGCATTGATGGCAGCCATAAGTGGAAATCCACGGAAGAGTTCAAACCCCTCCCACAACCATTTCATGCCAGACACTGGGGTTCACTGAGCAGAAATCCCACACATCCGCCCACTGGAAACCCCGCCAGTCAGGTGCCCCACCCCCTGGATGACAGTGAGAAGACAGTCCCAAACCTCAACACCACCTGCTGGCACCACCTTGTGGGTAGAGGCGAAATTGCATCTGGTTGTCAATCCTGGACAAGTCAAACCTGTGCAACACCAGGGAAATCCAACTCTCAAGAAATATTAACAGAATGCTGAATAGAGCAGCCACACAGAAATATACATGAAATGATGGATCCAGTCAAAAACTCAGGGGAAATCTGAATGCAGCACATACGTAAATTACATGAAGAGGAATTTAGAGTAGGGATGATTAACATACTCATGGAAATCCAGAAATCAGTAGAGGCCATAAACGAGAATGTCAGGAAGCAAAGAGAAGACTTAAAACAAGACATCAAACAGGTCAGAGACACGATAGCTGAATGAAAGAACTCAATAGAGGAGCTCAACAAGAGGGTGGATGAAGCTTCCAATAGAATTAGTGATCTGGAAGATAGGACAGAGAAAGCAATCAAACAAACCAGCAAAGAGATAAAATTCAAAGAATTGAAGACAGTATTCGAGACCTCTGTGATAACATCAAAAGGCACAACATTTGCATCATAGGGGTCCCAAAGGAAGAGAGAGAAAAGGGGCCAGAAACCATATTTGAAGAAATAATAGATGAGAACTTCCCAATTTGAAGAATGAAACAAGCCTTCAGATCCAAGAAGCTCAATGAGTTCCTAATAAAAGAAACCCAAACAGAAATACACCTAAACATATCATCATAAAAAGGTCAAAAAATACAATATAAAGAAAGACTATTAAAAGCAGCCAGAGAAAAATGTGTCACCTACAGAGGTGCCCCCATAAGATAGTCAGTGGACTTCTCAGATGAAACTCTACAGGCCAGAAGGGAATGGTGTAATATATTCAAAGTGCTGGAAGAAAAAGATTTTCAATTTAGTGTACTGTATTCAGCAAGATTATTTTTCAGAACTGAAGGAATGATAAAAAACCTTCTCTGACAAGCAAAAGTTAAAGGAGTACATTACCACAAAAACAGCTTTGCAAAAAATAGTAAAGGGTCCTCTATAAAGCATAAAGAAAACAGATATGAAAACAGTAAGACAGCCAATTAAAAGTGGTGAGGAAGAGAAGAGAACAAAAATGTGGATATTTAGAATCAGTGGAAGACTAGCATGCTTTCAAATAAGACAGGTAGTGAGCATAGAACTGTGAATTCTAATTTCAGGGTAACCTCCAAATATATTCCCGGGAGAAAGTGAAGAAGAAAACAAAAGGTGAAATCAATCAAAACATAACTGCACCCATCTGACCTAAAAAGAGAAAGAACAAAGTCATCATCTGGAAAAACATCATACAGAAGACAAATTATAAAATGACACTAAGAAGCTATATATCAATAATCACCCAAAATATTAGTGGACTGAACTCAAATGATGCAGAGTGGCTGAATGGATTAAAAGGCATAACACAACCTTCTGCTGCATTTAGGAAACCAACCTTCTTCCAAAAGATAAAAGACTCAAAAGTCAGTGTCTGGAAGACAATCCTGTAGTCAAATGGCTACCTCAAAAGAACAGGAACAGCTATACTCATATCAGATGAAATAGACTTCCATCTATGAAGCATAATAAAAGACAGACGGACACTATGTAATTATTAAAGGAACAATCCAGCAGGAAGACATAACACTTATTAACATATATGCACCAAATGAAGGAGCATCAAATGAGAGACACTGACAGCAATGCAATGATAGCCGGGAACTTCAACACCGCACTTAAAACAGTGACAGATCAACCAGGCAGGAAATTTACAGGGAAACAGCCACTTTAAATGACCATCTGGAACAGCTAAGTCTAATAGACATACACCGATCACTTCACTCAATGACTATAGATTTCACTTTCTTCTCAAGCACTCATGGAACATTCTCAAAGATAGATCATATGCTGGGACCCAAAACATCTCTCTACACATTTACAAAGACTGAAGTCATACCAAGCATCTTCTCTGACTACAATGGCCTAAAACTGGAAATCAACCACAAAAAGAAAGCTGGAAGACCCCACACTAATTGGAAACTCAACAAAACCAAAGGTTTGTTCTTTGAAAAAGTAAACAAAACTGACAAGCCATTAGCTAGATGCACAAAGAAAAAAAGGGAGAAAGCTCTCATAACTAGAATCATAAATGAAAGGGGAGAAGTTACCATTGATGCTACAGAAAATCAAAATATCATAAGGGACTACTATGAACAGCTCTACGCCACCAAAATAAACAACCTTGAGGACATGGACAGAAATGCGTAATCTACCAAGACTAAACCCAAAAGAATTGGAAAACTTAACAGAACAATCACAAGCAAAGAAATTGAAAGAGTAATCAACAACCTCCCCCAAAATAAAAGCCCACGACCAGATGACTTCTCCAGTGAGTTCTACCAAATCTTCAGGGAAGAATTAACACCTATTCTTCTCAAGCTCTTCCAAATTATTGAACAGGGAATTCTTCCAAATACTTTTTATGAAGCTAGCATAAAACTGATACCAAAAGTCGACAGAGATGTCTCCAAGAAAGAAAATTACAGACTGATATCTCTAATGAACATAGCTGCAAAAATTCTCAACAAAATATTAGCAAACTGAATTCAACAGTGCATCAAAAAGATCATCCATCATGACCAAGTGGGATTCATCCCAGAGTGCAAGGATGTTTCAACATATGTAAATCTATTAATGTCATATACCATATCAACAAGAGCAAAGAGAAAAACCACACGATCATATCATTAGATGCAGAGAAAGCTTTTGACAAGATCCAATACCCATTTGTGATAAAACCTTCCATAATGGGAATAGAAGAGTTTCATACCTCAACACAATAAAGGCCATATATGAAAAACCTAGGGCCAACATCATCATCAGTGGCGAAAAAATTTAATTGGGCCTGCATCAAACTAAGGAACTTCTTCACAATAAAAGAAAACATCACCAAAACCAAAAGGAAATCTATTAACTGGGAGAAGATATTTACCTTCAATATTTCCGACAGAGGTTAAATGTATGAAGAACTCATAAAACGTAACAGAAGAACAGGCAATCCAGTCAAAAAAGAAAATGGGAGGAGATATTGGATAGAGACTTGTCTGAAGAGGACATACAGATGGCCAACAGGCACATGAAATTATGTTCCTACTCACTGCCTATTGGGGAAATGCAAATTGAAAAAAGCAATGTGATATCACCTTACACCTGAAACACTGGCTATTATCCAAAAGTCTGGAAACAACAAATGCTATCAAGGATTTGGAGAAAAGGGAACTCTTTTGTACTGTTGGTGGGAGTGCAAACTGGTGCAACCCCTGTGGAGAACAGTTTGGAGATTCCTCAAAATGTTGAAGATGGAAATCCCATATTATCATCATTCCACTTCTGAGCATCTATCCAAAAGATACAAAAGCACCCATCTGCAGAGATGTCTGCATCCTCATGTTTATTGCAGCTCTATTCACAATTGCTAAGAACTGGAAATTACCTAAGTGCCCAACATCAGATGAGTGGATAAAGAAGATGTGGTCCATATACACCATGAAATACTTACTACACCACCCTTAGAAGAGATGAGACCCTGCCATTGAATAAACATGGATGGAACTAGAGGAGATGATGCTAAGTGAAACAAGTCAAAAGAAGGAAAATATATACCAGACGAGCTCACTCATAGGTGGAATGTGAATAGATAAAACAAATGAAAAATAACCAACATTGAAGCATTTGCAGCAGAACTGAGGTTAACAAAAGGGAATGGGGCGGGCCGGGGCAAATGGTGGTGGAGCCCACTGGACAATGGGGAACAACACTTGATTTGGTGGAGGGCATGGTGTGTTGAAATATATCTAAAAAATGGGGAACCTATACATTAGAAATTATTTTAATGTGTAGAATAATTACTAAAATAAAAAATAAAAAAATTTAAGTACTTTCGGTTATAAAACCAGAAATTCCAGTCAAAGTCTAGACTGGTCTCATTGATTTGGAAAAGTGAGTAGTAAGTTTATTGAACTTTAAGTGAGTCCTGCAGGGAATGAAAGGGATTCTGATTCAATTGTTAGAAGAGAGCTTGGGAGAGGATGACATCATTTTGCAGAAACTTTTTAAATGTTTGAAACTTGCCAACCTTTCCCTAAATTTTATGTGACTCTTTTATCAGCCTCTCTGATCCTGTGTGGTACAGACGTGTAAGCTGTGAGAATCAGGACACTCCAGTGCAGACCGTGGGGGATGTTTATCAGAATTCTTACTCAGTCGTTTCAGCTCTCATCAGATCCTTTTCTCTTTCATGTGGAAAACACAGGAACCAAACTCCTGGTATTTTATGTCCTTTCATACTGACAAATTTTATGGTTAGATAATTGAATAAATAAAGGGGAAAGGTCCCAGAAGAGGAGGCAGGGGTATTAAAAAAAAAAAAAAAAAACAGAAGCAAACCATCAAAGGGTTTATACTATTCAAGGCTCTATCAGAATTTTTTAAAGGAAATTGCTATTTGCCCTGCACACGCTGATTCTGTTAGGGCCCCTTTCTCTTCTGTCAGTGTTTCATTTTTGAAGCCATGTCAGTGAAGGAGAGCTGGGCAGCAGAGCAGGAGCAGGAGCTGGAGCGGAGGAGACTGAGCTATGGAATGGATGAAGCTTAGCAAAGGATCTGGCAGCCCTGCCTGAGAACAAAAATAATCAAAAGAATTGCCAAGAACCATAAAACCAGGGAGTAGGGATATGAAATACATCAACTTGATTTTCTGAACATGGAAAAATATTAAATCTATTCTAAGTCTGTGATGATGTCCATGTATTTCTGTGAGTTTCAATTATTACAGTAATTTCTGTTTTGCCTCCAGGAAATGACTAGGATCAAGTCAGACAAGTTTTTTATTTTTATTTTTTTTTAAGTTTGGAAAAACACATACTTTTTCACACAGGTTTTAAATAATTTGTCACTTATTTATAAATATATATACACACACACACACATATATATATACACACATCCCTGTGGTTGAATATTCCTTTGATGCCAAAGGCTCATCATTTGTACTCTAATTTGTTCTCTTGGGGAACAAATAAGTAACAGTTACAAATAATCTTCCAAGTGAAATCTTTTGGCGTAACTATCAAAAGAAACAGAACATTCCAGGAAGGTGGTGCAACATTTGTAAGAGTATGTGTGGTAGGTCAGGAGTGATTTCTGCCAATAAAAGTATGCAGTAGAGGTGGGGAAAGGATGAGCAAGGTCACTAGAAGTTTCCATGGGGCAGATCATGAAGTTTGCACTTACCGTACAGGCAGTCAGTAAGATTTTAGCAGAGGAGGAAAATAATCACCTTGGTGTTGAACAAAATTGAGTCTCGAGTCATTGTGTTGGATTAGAAAAAGAGACAGTAAATATAATTTTCTATTAAGAGAACCAGAGTATATGTGAAACAAGAACCTATGTCCATTATCTGAATAATCAAAAGAAGCATTTCTCACACATTCTAAAGGGTGAATCCTGCTGAGTAACATCTTAAAAAAAATGTCTGCCATATAAAATACATTGTCATCTTTCTTCAGTAGATACCATTAACCACTAAGAGTCACAATCCATTGCCACGTTTGCTTGTAGAGGAGGGTGTCCTCCTCTTCAGGAATCTGATGCGGGACCGCTTGGTTTGAACAAATAAAAGATTATGTCTCTTCTTGTGAGATTGGGACAAATCTCAATTTCCTTAACTCACTCTGTTCTGATCCAGTCCGATGACCCAGCAGTCTTTTCTTTAAAACAAAGCAGCAGCAAGTAAAGGACTAGTTGTACTACAAGTGAAGTTTTCTTCAGGCTTTAGAACTTGCAATTACGCACTCATAACTACCTTACAGTACTGATTTACAGATAGGATTATACATAGAAGTAGAATTCAGATCTCACCTATAGCTAATGAATATATTTTAGTATGTACCTATGTGGGTATTAACTGTTCATTGATGAATCTCTAAGAACTTTCAGTGTGAAATATTATTCTATCATGACTGTTTTCTAGTGATTAACTTGCTTTTTTAATAGCTCTGTGAGATGTTTTTCTAATCAGTGTATATGAGCTATCATCAAAACTCGAATTCCTAATTCTGAGTCAAAACAGTTGGAGATCAACCAAATCAGGAACTTTAATAAGGTTTATAAAGGAATAACCCATCAATCATCATTTCCACTCCCTATGTCTGCATGCATTATTGAAAAAAATATGATCAGGGTCTGTATGTTTGAAGAAAATTGAGTAGTATACATATTAGCATGTATTATTATCTAATCAAATTTGATTTGTAAGGGTGAATAAGTAATGTATTCATAATTTTAATCGTGTTAATGACTCTGAAATTGGCTGATAATCACTTTAGAATTAGAGGCTCTAATTTGTACATTGGTAATGTGTTTCCAATCACCAGTGTAATAACAATAAGAAGTTATACTTCTGTCTTCATGGAGATCATGATGGAAATCTGAAGTGGGACATTTCCACCAGAATTGACTGTCAAACTTTTTTCCTGAATATTAATAACTTGCGCGGTTTTGAAGGTCCAAGGCAATGGGCTAGTCCAGGCCCACTGTGTTCTTGGTGCTTTAATTCAGTTAAAATCTGTGACCAAGAACATTCTCAGCAACATTATCCCTGTCAGCAAGGTTTCCTAATACAGTACCAAGCAAAAGGTTTTCTCAGCACTGGGAAGCCCCAAACTTCGCCATGTCGCACTACGCAAATTTTGTAGTAGGCACACATCAAATTAATGCAGTCAGTGAAGCCCCAGAAAATTCTACTTCCCCTGAAGTTTCTAATGATGCGCTTCAAATCAGTGCAATATGGGTAAATTATGTTAATACTAAGGGGTTTTTTGTTTTGTTTAAGGAAAGCTGCAGGCAGAAAAAGAAGAGGAAGAAGTACTTTATTTTTATTTAGCTGTTCACATTGGTGGTTACTCCCAGACCTGGGACACGAACCCCGGGCCTTGGGATGCACGTGGACTGCAGCCCTTTGGAGCTGGCTGACCAAACCACTACTCCACCGGGCATGCCCAACACAAAGGATGTTAAACATGTCCTGAAACTGCACAGAGAACCCGTGGCTCAATCAAAATTTTACTTGGAACCTTGCAACTTAAAGGTAGATCAGCAACTCTGGTTAAAGTAAGTGTAATACAGATTCTATCACATACAGTTTGTTTTTTTAAGTCACTGAAATGCATTCGTCACATTGTAGCTAGATTTCTGAACCTGCAACCTGTTTCGTTTTTTTTCTACTAGAAGGAATAGTAGATGGTAGGTGAATGCTAAGAGCTTCCTCCTCGTGTGTCGGAAATGCCTGGCGCGCGTTCTGTGCGTTGCCTGTGGCAACCCAGCGGCATCAGCGCCACGTCTGGACTGTGCTGCCCTTCAAGCAAAACAGCTGGGATTGTTTTCTGACCGTGCGACTCCGCAACCCGGGTACTTAGCACTTACATAAGTACCTCCTCCCTAAAGTGAAAATAATCTTTCTCCAGGATCCCCGCAGTCACAGGGCTGCTAGAGAGACCTTTTCAGGAGCTCGTGAAGAGAATTTTGCAGAGAATTCCGTACCTGCTGACTCTGATCAATTAGCGTATATGCAGGGGTTTTCTCTGATGGCCGCCTTTGCTGCCTCATAAACTACTCTGGAAGTAAATAGATTATCAGTCCTGGCTGCACACTGGCACGGCTTGTGGGCTGGGGTGCTCTCATCTGTACTGATTCCTGTACTTTCATCCTGTATGTGCAGGATCTGCGCTCATGAGTCTCAGGTGTGGCCCAGATGCTGGGTGTATGTGGGATGTTTTTGTCTGTTTAAAGCTCCACAGCTGCTTCTTGTGTGTAAGAGTTAAGACAGGCTATGTTCCTGCCTCTTCGCATGGAGGGCGTCCACGGGAGGTATATGTTTGGCAGAGCGGGTTGGCCGCTGAAATAAAATCATTCTAAGTTTTCCTGGAATAGGACACTTAGTAATCCTGGTCTTTAATTAAAACCACTGTTCTTCTTGTCATTCCACAAAGCCCAGCCATTCCCAGAGAATTCTCATGTGGCTTCTTCAGAATCCATATGGGTGCTCCTGTACGTGTCTTATAACCTCCCCCAACTTTGCACCTAGTTTGTGATATCAAAAGCAATAAAACCTCAAATTTGGAAAAGTGCTATTTTAGATAATAGAAGATAGGACTGGAAATGGGATCATTTTGTAGAGACAGTTCATCTGTGAAAATAAGTAATGGTTAAAACTCCGGCTCCTCACAATTCTTTTGTTTTCATTACTACATGATTCTCAGGACAGTAACTTCACCCCTGGTCTGTGTCCTCATCACACCACTCAAGTTTACCACCACCAGTTTTATTCCTTCCACCTGCGGTCCCCCTGACCCCATAACCACAGTCCTGCATCCTGTGAGTTTTGTTGTGTTTCGTCAGTTCACATTAGTCACACTGCTGCTTTTTAGCTAGAAGGCGTGTCATGTGGAACGGTTTCCTTATGACCAAGACAGAAGAAAAAGATTAGTATCCAGAAAGAGACTCAAGCCTTTGCATGCATAGAGATACATATGTGCACACATGCATAGAGAGGGAGAGGGAGAAGGAAGAAATACAAAGAGAAAGGAGAAGAAACATTAATTTATATGCCAATCACTAAAGTATTATTTGACAAGGAAATTAGTTCTTTTCCGTGACTATATGTGCAGGCAATTATGCCTCCATCTATAGTAATTAAGGATTTTCATTTGTTTTCTTAGAAACAACCAACAGTAAATTAATTATATCAAGTGATTTTTCCTTTCAGACATCAAATACTTATTTAGGAGCAGACCACCCTCCTCAAACTTATTCATACACCAGTTGGTGTGTGTTGATTTTTGTAGATGAAGTTTTCATTGATATATTATTATTGTACTTTGTTAATCGTGATAATTTAGTCCCTGTAAATTTACAATATTGTTGTGTTAAGGATGGTTCTTTTAAAATGTAAAGCGGAATTTCTGTTGTTGTTTGCTCCTTACTTGTTTCCTTTTTCACATTCAGATTATCACTTTTTCCACCTAACTTTCTGTATCCTGTAGATAAAATTTCTTTTTTTCTGAGGATTTTGTTACAATACAGATTAACAGAAGCCTTGCAAGCATAAAGACCAGTACTTGCCTGGGAAGGACATGCATGTGGAGGGAAAGTAATCGACGTGCTTGAGGTCTGAGTTGATTTGTGCCCACAGCCTCAGCCTCTCCTCTGAGCTGAAGGGCCAGTGAGCAGATTCTCTGACTATGAAAACACTGAGAACAATTAGTGTTGAATCAGAGATTCACTAAAAAATTACACTTTAAAATATTTTTCAATTAACATGTCTCCTGTGATAGAATAATGGAAATTATGTCGAAGGATACACATACACTGACTATAGTGAGTGGGGGAGACTTTCAGTCGAGCCTCCCAACTGTTCACTAAGGCCTGTGAGAGAGAAGGAAGAGTAACATCATCACTTTGGTAGTGTGCTTGTTGGCTTTCTGATTGAGACTGCTGGTCCCCTAGGATCTTGAGAGCCCAAGGGTTCTTGTTTGATTCCTTTCAATACCTCATCTTCTAGATAATTGAAAAATAAAATCATTGTAGTCAGCAGGAGGCATTCTGCATGAGGATGGGTGTCATACTTCCTTTCTTTTTCTCTTTGTCTGATGAGAGGCTCTGCTTTCTCATCATTCTAGCGTCCTCACTGCCTCTGGATAGGAAACACCTGTCTCTGTATTATTCCTCACTCTTTACTTCTGTCACCAGGGTTCACTTAGCCAGATGGATGGGAAGGATGAGTGACTGCTTGAAGCCATAAGCTCCAAGGAAGGGAGAAACAGAACACACCCCATCTCTTCCCCTGTCAGCTCCTTAAAGTGACTGACTCAGACAGAGGCAGCGAGACGGCCCAGCCCTGACAGCCCCAGTGACCTCCTATTCATCAGCGACAGGAGTTCAGCAGGTGTCTCCTTTATACAGAACATAAATAGTCAAGATGGTACATGTGCCAGGGGAGCGGTGTCTTTTTAGCAGTCTCATTTAAGAAAGAGTGTCCTTCATTAAGAAGACTTATCCTGACACCCAAGATGGCCCAGATGACTATGTGCGAGACCTCCCACCCCGCCTGCACCTTTCAGGGTTTTCCATAAGGAAATGGCCAGTCTGACGAGGCATGCTGCTGAGCATCTGATCAGCTCTGACTTGTATTCCAGCCTCTTCACTGAGCCAGAAAAGCAAGTGTAGTTCAAATCTATGGGCAGAGAGTGGTCTGATCCTGTAACGTAGTTTGAACTGCAGCCTCTCCTACAGGTACGTTACATTATCCATTAGCAGCCCCTGCAGAAAGGTTAATCAGTCAGTCAATCAATATGAAATAAAATAAAAGCCTAGGTTTCAGAACCAGAAATCTTGACCTTTCTCTTCCATAAATACTTTTGCTGATTTACAGTCGTTGCTTGTTCCAGCTCTAGGTGACAGGCACTCTCTCGTTTCCTTTATTGTCTGACTGTCGGCACTGCCTCTGTCCTTAACCCGAGCCCTCTGCCGAGCTGACATTAAATCTACGCCCTCTACGAAAGCACTTAACTTCCTGAGTTAGGAAGTACAATTCCCATGACGCGAGAAGCATTCTTTGGGGTGAGTCAGACCCAGAACCCACCAGAATGATTTCGTAGGTATGGGTTTATCAATGAATCACTTGTCCACCTCAGGAGCCGAGATCACACTGTACCTGCCCACAAATGCAAGTCGATACAGTGGGATAAGCAGAATTATTTCAGCAGCTCAACCTCTGTGGGATCTTATCCTTAATAAGGAAAGTTTTTATTAAATTACAAATTAGAGTGGGCCTGCCATTGCAAAATGAGTTCTGCTTTTTGAGTGAATGTGGTTTGCATAGCATCCACTGTGATTTGGCTGTGCCTGTGGGTGACTGCTGCGTTGTTGACAGAGGGTCATTGTCAGAGCTACAGTGCCATCTATTGAGTAGATTGAATAATGTCTGCTTCTAATAACGTGGCCCTGAGGGAATGGAGATAACACTGGGTACACTCATTAAGACTTTGTTGCTACGATTTAAAAAAAAAAAATGATTCTATGTTTACAAAAAGCCAGCATTGTTCTTCAATCTCCATTAGTTAGACTCCTAAGGGAATTCTAACTAATTAACTGTTGCGTTTCATTTCATTTTTTTTCATTAAATTAATTGGAGAACCCATTAGTTTCCAAAGTCCATTTGATCATCTTTGTAAGATGTAGAATTTAGTCTTCTGGTTACTTTGAATAAATTGTGTGGGGCTTAATATTAGTTTCAAGATTTATTTACTATGTCTACTGTGTCTGTCTCCTCTGCCAAAACACAATCACGAGGAAAAGATTTTATAGATTTTATTTGCTGTTTTTTCTCAAGAACCTAGAACAAACAATGCCTGCAACAGCAAAGCCTGTGCTCAGGTATTTGTATGCACAAGGAATTCATGGTAGTAAGAGACACAAATATGGGAGACAGTCTGACCCTGCCTGAATCTTTGGTTCTTGCCTCTAAAATGGGGTACCCATCCTGTTCTGTTTTTCTGTTATGAAAATTACTGAGGTAATCGAGGACAAAATACTGCCAGATTTAGGCATTCTTCTCAAATAGCATTTTTAATTTTTGGTAGCACTCTAGAAATGCAGAACATGTTAAGAACCTGTCTTTCCCTCTAGAATTTCTTGGAAAACTTTGAAAAAGCAGACATCTGGGCCCCAGCCTGCAGAGGTCGGAGTGTCAGTCTTTTTCTAAAATGATGATTCTGAAGACATTAAAATTTCAGAACTTTATCATAAAAAGGAAGTTGAAATTGAATTGAATCCAATAAAGTTACTTTCTGAATATTTCTCCTCCCCTAGTTATTTCCTGAATGGAAGTTCCTTCTGGTAGGATAAATTTGTCATAGGAAAATTATAGAAAGTTTCTATTAATCTGTTGTTATTTAGCTTATGGTGTACAGCACTACCTTACATAAAAAGTTAGGTTAGAAGGATGTAGACATATGTAAATAAAGATTTCTGTGACACATCAAAATTATGAGAGATTTTAGATAAATTTCACAAAGCAGGATGTAGATCTTACCTAATTTTAAAAGGAAGCAAAGGATTAATATGCTCTAACTTGTTTTAAAAATGGTTCACTTCTTAACAGGGAGGTTGTTTCTCTACATCCACTTTTCTTAGTCTTTCCGTGAAATAAATGGAAACTACCACATTATGCAGATGAACTATGTAAAAACAAAACATTTCTTTATGTGATAATAGACTTGAAGGTAGATCTATGCTTCCATAGCAGGTCTTTATCTCTGAGCCAGTCAAACGTGTGTTTACTCCTTTTGATATTTTTGTCTTGAAACAGTGTGTTGCACTGAGGCATCTAACCCTACAGCATTTACCTAATAGTATGAATGAGAGGATCAGACATTTACTCTAAAATGAAGGAGGAGTGTTTTGGATGTTGGATAAAGGTGGAATTTGGAATAAGAGCATCTTGAGTGCAAATTCTGGCTCTCCCACTGGACTGCAAATTTCTATCTCATCACCTATCCATCCATGCGTTTGTCATATTCTCCTGGTATCATCGTAAATATGGGTGGGTGCCCTACCAAGAACCACTGTGTTACACCCCACTGATACACCAAATTCAGCACCTAAAGAAGGGCTCTTGGGAGCCATTGGGGAGGGGTGTGGTAACAGAACAGGTAAAACACAATTTCGATCAACACTCAAGATACTTAGATACCGTGATTGTGTTGCAAAGGATATTAGCAAAGTAGAACTATAGACAGTAATGGAGGAAGTTAACATTCAGTAAGATTTCCATGGAAGAGCCTCAGGGAAGGAGAGATTAAAAGGTAGAGGCAGAGCTTACCATGAAAAGGGCTGAAGGGAGAGACTTCTGGACAAAAGGGAAACAAATTCAGTTACCAGGGGAAAGGGCTTGGCATTTGTGAAGTTGAGATGCCTGGGGCTGGGGATAGTGGTTGAACTCTGGGTGTGGGTATGAGAAGAGGGAGGCCTTGTAGAACATGGGAGAGAGGTCTGTTTTTGTCTAAAAGCTTGGAACTTTTATTTTTTAAAGGAAAAGTGCAGGCAGGAAGAGAGAAGAGGAAGGTCCTTTTTATTTGTTTGTGTTTCGTTCACCTTGGTGGTTCCCTGCTTCCAGCCCCTAGATGCGAACCCCGGTCCTTGGACCATATGTGGACTGCACTCAGTCCAAGTGGCAGAGCTAATCGCTACTCCACCAGGCCATACCCAGCTTTTGAACTTTTAATGATGAGCTTAATGTAGTATAAACAGATACTGATTTATAGTGATACCCACCTGAAACATATAATGTTATAGTGCAACCTTCCTTCAATAAAAAACAAATCAGTTGATAAGTAAGTGAAAGTAATAGGAACCCATCTAAGGGCTTTATTCAAAGACTGATACATGATTTTCATTTGAAAAGGATTACCAGATCAGAGGGGTAAATATACCTCCAGACTGTTTCTTGCATCTTTCCCCTCATCTCCAAGTCTGAAACTCTTGGTTTCCTTGGTTTCTCAGCCCTCATCCCATCTAATTGTCTCCTTGCTTTCAGATCTCTCCCTTCAAGTATGTCCTTTACAGGACTGCCGGAGTAAACTATCTAAACTGTGCTGTCCAGCTAACTCCTCCCTTTAATTTGGGGATGTCCATTAGCTGCACACACGCAAGAAGATGTCCAAGCTCATTAATCTGTTTCTCCCGCCTTGGTGGTCTGGCTGTTGGATTCACGCCTGGTCCCCACTCTTTCATGACTTGCACTTCTTGTTCTAGCCACAGCCAACTGCCATGAGATCCTTGCTCTTCCGAGCCTGCGTCTGGCACCTCTCTCTTCCAGAATGTCCTCCTTCTCCAGGCCACCTCCTCATCTGTAAGAAGAAGTCTTTCTCCTTCATGACCCCAACCCCTACCACTGCAATCCAGGACACACTGTGCCATATTTCTGTTTAATGTCCTCTTCTTTGTATGCATTTCCCTGAAGATATTCAGAGAAAGGTGCCTGGTGGCCAAGAGACACTCAGTAAATAGTGGGTGGAGATTTTGGATAATGGTGTGGGGTTACTGAGGTGACATTGACTGACTGGCCAGGTAGTACAGTAGCACAGATGTTGGCAGGCAGTAGGTGTTAACCAGGTGTTCATGCACACTCATTTTCGTCCTCTACCTTTTCCCCCTCACCAGTGAGTCAGAATCTTGTTCCTTCTTGTCACACGCACATGTCGTACACTGAATAGTGTGCACGTAACCCATGTAAACAGACACACAAATCCGGAGTCCAGAGATGAGTCATAAAAGAATCAACAACTATACAAGTGTGTAGGATGAAATGATAAATGAGCTCATGGAGAAGAAGAGTCAAAGTCTTGAACTGAAAAGAAAGTTTCACCTCATTTATTTCTTGAAGAAGGCTGGAGAAAAACACCATGTTACTAAACCTTCATTACTTTTCCAAAATATCCTGCAGCATGCTTACTAATGTATTATGAATTCTCATGAATAAGTCACTCTGATGGCACATCTCAAAATATGTGAACAAAGGGTATTTTTCCAGACTTCCCTGCATACCTCATTTTGTATGTTACCTCTAAGAAATGATGTATATATAGTCAGATATATTTATAGATTTGGTGTTATATAGACCCACTATTCTTTTAGATAATCTTGCTTAACTGCTGATGAATGTATTAACCTTTTTTATTATTTGAAAATATGGCTCCAAAATATCATAGTTTTATGTTAAAAGCATTTTAAATTTTGAAAACTTGGAGTTTATAGAATTATGTTCAAAATGTACAACATTAGAACACATTCCACATTCAAGTTGGATCTTATCCATCTACATTGGATTTCTTTCCTAATTGACTTTAGCATAACCTGTTTTATTTTCTGATTCGAGAAATCTAAAAATATCCAATTCACAGGCATGTAAGACACAAAAGAAAATAGTTTTTAAAAAATCAAATTCTGAGAAGCATTGGTATAAATAGTGTGGGTTCCTGTGAGCCTAACCAGCACGGTGCCGGCCTGCAGCTGCTCAGCCTGGTAGCGCCCAGTCACCTGGTGTAAGCAGATGCCCCCTGGTGCCTACATGAAGAGTACAGTGCACACAAAAGTCTGCGCCTGGTATCCCATCAAATATGCAATAGGAAGTACATAGAGGAGAAATCACTATCATGCTCTAGGAAGGTTTCACAATCCAATTCTGACTGAGCTAGGCTACAAAAGTTGGGTAAAATGAATTAGTGAATAAAGGAAAAGAGACAGGGGTCGGGGTTAGAAAGAGAGAAAATGAGTATTCCTGGCAGGAGGAAGAATATGAAAATACTTGTGGAAACAGGAATGAGCATTCCTTCAACTGAGCAACCCATCTCTCTTTCCTTCTCCTTAAAATACCTGATTATTTTATTCAGACTAATGATAGGCCTGTCATAGGCCCCAGTACAGGCAATCTCTGTGCTCCCTTTATGTGCTGAGGAGTATAGAGGCTTCAGCCCCTTGTAGGAAGGAAGATTTGGTTGTGAGACAGGGGCAGCATAGGGGAGAGGGACCGGAAAATAGCTCTTGAATCATTTTGACCAAGTTTTTGCATCCCTTGAGGGTGTTTTCAACTGGGATGCATAGAGTAACATCCTTTTAGCTGAGGAACAAGAGAAATTTAGCTCAGCCCATTTGGGAGGGCCTGGCAGTTAATACATTTTGCGCCCCCTTTTGCCCAACACACACAACTTCTTCCCTCGGTCCAGTGGGTCTAGTTAGTTACTACACGGACAGAATTTAATGTCATTCCCCACAGCGCTTCTACAGCAGTGTTAGCACAGCCTCGCACAGACCAGGCTCACTGACTTAGATTCTGTTCGTGTCCTCAGGATTTTGTGCTTGACAACACTGAAACATGGAATGTGACCTTGCTGGTGTTTATTTTTTCACTCTAATATCATTTTGTTGTCATCTGGGTGTTACACGTAGTAGAAGCTTAGAGTTTAAGTGCCTTCAGCTATGCTCTGTCCAGCAGAAACCATATGAGCACATTCATGTTACAAGAAGTGAACAGAGATCAAGTCCATCTGTGTCTGACCAGTGAGGTATGGTTCTGAGTCAGAACACACACACACACACACACACACACACACACACAGTGACCAATCAGAACACACACACACACTCTGTGACCAATCAGAACACACACACACACACACACACAGTGACCAATCAGAACACACACACACACACACACACACACACCTGTGACCAAAGAGGCGTAAGGCATTTCTAAATAGATGGGAAAAGAAAGGGTGTTAGTTCCTGTCAGTGAGCGTGTTTAATGCTTTTAGTTTAGTTTGTAATGATCCCCCCAAAATGTCATGATGGATAAAGTGGCTGTGTAGAAATGTTCAGGCTTAACTAACCGTAAGAAGAGAAGAACCTGAAGTGGAAACCACTAAGATAAAGCCCAGAGGGGAGCGGGCAGGATCACACAAACGAAGGTGACTGGGAAGATAGATTTGCAAGAACAGGGAAGATGAATGGAAATAGAAGGCCGCCGTGCATATTTATGCAATTTATGTTGTTATATAAAGAAAAAGAGACTCTGCTTAAAACCACGACCCCAGGAATTCAGTCCAAAGGATTTATTCCGTTGCTGGTCTGAAGAAATGTGATGCGTGATTATCAAGGTGCTTTCACTGCAGTACAGTGGTCCACCCTCTCCCATCCCTCCTGGAGCCTGTGATGCAGGGAGCCTGAGCCTGTGTTGTTCATGTAAATGCGCGGGAACTGGGGCACCTCATCTGCTGCAGAGTGCTGCTGTGTTAAACTGAGATTGAGCTGCTGGGTGGTAGTTGCTGCAGGCTGTGATTACATAAATGGATGCAAATGCTAATTGTCACTGAATGATTGATGAGGGTTTGTGCGTTTCCTTCTACACCCTGGGAAACAGCCTCTGGCCTCCCAGAACTGTAGCCTGACACAGAGGAGGATGATCAGTCTCAAATGTAGGCTTTCACTTTCTGGAAGGTGTCGGAGAAAGGCCAGGGGTATGGCAGGGCATGGGAAGATGGGCAGTTTTCTCTGACCTCTGTCTTTTCCCCGTGTCATCATCTTGTGTATCATTAGCAGCTGGAGTGAGAGGTCAGAGAAGGTATCAGTTGATAGGGGTGCGGGTGAGTGAGACACACTGATGAGATGCTGGGTCTGTCCAGAAAGAATTCGTGGAGAAAGCTGTTTGGTCAGGAGCACAACAAGTTTATTAAAAGTAGAAACAGAGAGTTTAAGCTCCTTGAGGGCTGGGAAAGTTACATCCAGAGAATGTACATGTGTGTGACCTGTGCTGCCTCCTCTCACTCAGGCAAGATGGACTACTGAATATGTATGAAGGTGGGCGTGTCTCACTTCGTGGGTGTGTCCAGGTCACCTGGCGTGCAAAACAACTGAGCATCTAGGAGGGTGGCCTAGACCCAACTAGTGATGGTGGGGTCCTTGCTCTTTGGGATCTTTGCTCTTAAAAATCTCAGATTTTGCCAGTTTTCTACTGCATCTGCATACGGCCCTATAAATTTTAAGCTATGCTGTCCCTGCAGCAGCAGCATGAGGATTGAGAAAGTTACCAAGCTCTGCATCCGGGGTTCTCGCTTCACAGTGCCCTGTGCTTGAAAGCTCAGCTGCCTGAGGGTGGATATGTGGTCTCTATCTCTGGGTTTAATAACCACTGGCCTACATTGAAGAAATGTGTTTTAGTGGTACTAAAGTTCTTAAAGTTTAGAGGCGCTTAAGTAGATTATCTAATGCTGTTCAGATGAAGTGGTTCTATCACTATCCTGGCCTCTCCAAAGCCATGTAAGTACTTCAGGAGGGCCGCCATATTTGGTCATCTTTATTGAATATATTTGACTCCCTGAAGAAAAGACATCAACAACATCCATAGTAGAGGGGAAAAAAAATAATAATAACAGAAGCGGAAACAGAAAGTAAATAAGGCTCCTGACATTCAGCCTGTACATCAGAAGTTCCTGATTCTTTTTCCTTTTTCCTTTCTGAATACAGAGCACTCAATCCTATCTATTTGGTCCATTTTTCAGAACTTTAGTCCTACCTAGGAGATTCCACTGGAGCAATGTTGTCAAGAAGATAAACATAAACAGATGAAGAATTACTTAGAATTTAGAATGCAGAGGAATGGCTTTGTGAAACGAGGCTTACTGGGCATCTAGTGCAGATTCAGAGCCGCATTCTTCACTCCCGGCTGCAGTTCTATTCTGATCACCCTGAGCGAGAGAAGGAGGGAAGATAGGAGTTGGGGGTCTGCAGTGTGATAGAGCAGAACCAGGCCTGTGCCCAGAAGACCAGTTCTGACCACATTGCCTGCCGAGGCCGAGGCATGACCTTCAGTAACCCAAGTTTCCCAAGTGAGGGCTCCCGTGTTCTTTATCTTTCTATTGCGTGTCATCTAATTCATTCCACAAAGAGTTGGCGGCCCTTACATTAAATTGTCTAAAAATTAATTGCCAAGAGGAAGGAAGGCGTTGTTAAAACCAGAGTGAAAAAATAAAAATCAGACCACAGATGTAGGACAAAAAGCTCATGATTTTAATAATACAGTCATTGCAAAATTCATAAAAGATAACATATGGAAAGTCCTTATATTTTTGGGGTATTATTTGCATAGCATTTCAGATCGTTACAGATTCGGGGACAAAAACTTGTTGCTGAATAAGGCTCCTACTATTAGCAAGGTTGAATCTTCTTTTTTAAAGGATCAACTGATATTTCCTTATTAAAAAAAGATTTTGATTCAAGTGAAAATCCAGATACTCATAGGAAAGTAAGGAAATGAACTATACACGTCCAAACAGAGTCATAGAAAGACGGCAATAATTCTAAGATACCTTTAATGCATGTACTAATTGTCTTTGTCTCCTAAACAATGCATATTACAATTTTCCTTAAGCCTGAACATATCTCTTTTTCATAGATAAAGGGGTCAGTAAGATCATCTGGAAATACTGATTTCTACTTCTTCCAAAGTAGGTAGCTGTTACCTACTCATCTGGTCTCTAGTTTGATAGGGATCCCAGAGAGTAGCTTTTGTTGTGGGATGATGGGAAGAATTGGAGATTTTCACTCTGGCTTCTTTTAGGGATCTCTCCTAGTCTGTGTCTCTGTAGTTTGGAAATGATATGCTTATGTGTAGTTTTGTTTTATTTTGGGGGTGTGTGGGGAGGTGTTCCACTTAACCTCACTTTGTGTGTTCTCTGAGGATACTGGATATTTGGTTTAGTGTCTGACATTAATTTGGGGAAATTCCAGTCATTTTGATGTCTCAGATATCTCTTCTGTTCCTCTCTTTTTCTCCTGGCATTCCCAGTGTTCATGTTACACTTTTTCTAGTTCCTCCCCTCCCTCACAGTTCATGGCATTTCCTTCAGTCTTTTTTCTCTTTGCATTTTCATTTTGAAGGTTCATCAGCCATGGACAGGCTATACCGATAAGCCCATCAAAGGCAGTCTTCATTTCTGTTACACTGTTTTTGATTTCTAGCACTTCTGTTTGGCACTCTCAGAATTTTTTCATCTCTGCTTATATTCTCCATCTGTTCTTGCATGCTGTCTCCTTTGTCCATTAGGATTCTTCACACATTCATCGTAGTTTTAAATTCCTGCATCCCTACCCTGAGTCCAACTCTAATCCTTGCTCTGTCTCGTACAACTATTTTTTGCCTTTTAATGTCTTGGAAATGTTTCTCTATGCTAAACCTGATGTTCCTGGGTAAAGGGAACTGCTCAAATTCACCTTTAGTGATGTGTGGTAGGTGTGGGGAGGGGACGTGTTCATATAGAACCTCAGCAATTTCTCAGTTCCATTCAGGTTTCCTGACCCAGCACTGGTTCCAGTTAGAAGGTTTCTGCTCCAGTAACATTTGATTCTATTCGCCTGATGGCTTCTCCAATTTTGGCGACAGCCATTTGCCCTGTAACTGCCTTTTCTGCCTAAACTAAGAAGAGGTAGTGACTTTTTTTCAGTGTGTTCAGCTTTTTACTTGCTGTTGGAGTTGAATTTGCAAGGTTTTAGGGAAAGGAATACCATATCTGACTTGTACATTTTACCAGTTCTCTGGCTGCCATATTGTAAAAAGACTGCAGGTCTTCAAGAGCCCATGTGTCAGACTCAGCTGCATGTAGATGTGTTGAATTATTGAAAAATAGTTACATTTCTGCAAACAATAGTCCCCTCTTCTGAGGTGAGAGCAATTACTAGAAGTTAGTAGGCTGTGTGTATGGCTCTGAGACTAATTAGGACATTTGCATTGGGTTCAGAAAGATTCCAGGTGCCCAAGAACACAGGTATTCCCAGATGAAGCATTAATACTGAAAAATGGTGGATTTCATTCCAGATCTCCCCTTTTATAAGATGAAAATCATTCAATAGTTGAAGAGTTCAGTAGCAAACTTTTTCATTCATTTTTAAATACCACTGAGAGTAAAAAGAAGTCCTCAAGTTGATTGTGGCTATAAAATTAATTTCTCACTCCCACTCAATACAGGATTTGTTCCAAGAAATCACTGACAGGCAGCTTTCTAACACAGGGAGAGTGTTTCCTGTGAGGGAAGCTCCAAAGACTAGCTCGTTCCATTTTCATGGCTGCTAATTATGAGGATAGTCCAGCTTCTGTAGGACCCAGTTCTCTCCCCAGGTAATTTGTTTCATATTGATCCCATTCCATCCCTGAAACTGTAGAGTAAATCTCTACCACCTGCTGCGCGTTGAAGTCCATCAACTCTTTTCTAAGCTAAGTAGCCCTACTTTCCGTAATGATTCTTCATGTAACATTTTCCCCAAACCCAGGGGCACGCGACTTGCTCCTTTGGAGGTGATTAGCCTAACTACTGCCCCACCAGGGCATGCCTACTGTCCTTTTTGAAGCCAACAGTTGTACTAAAGTTCAACTATAGGTTACATGAGTCCTTTTAATAGTCACAGAATACTGTCAACTAATAATCAACTAAAACTCTTGTGTTTCTTTCATGTGAGAATTCCGGCCTCTACCATCCTGACCTTATATTATTGGTATTTTAAGTTTTATTGCAAGAGCTTATTACTATCTCTCTTTCATTTTACCTTGATAATTTCCCAGAGCTAGGAAAATTCATTAGAAGTCTGATTTGAAAATTTTTTTATGTTAACTAGGACATGTTTTTCAAAGAAAATTTGAAATGTCAGAAAATTGAAAATCATGTTTATAACACGTATGAATTTAAAAACACCAGTAATCATGTCACTTAACTTATATTGGCAATTTGATATAGTCCCTCTCATTTTCTTATGTGTATCATTGTTATGCTTATATGCAGCTTTTACCCATTGTTTTAAAACAGGTTTAAAAGTGTGCCGGCTCACAGGCCACAGATATGTATGTTCCTCACATTAATAGTCCATGAAATGCAAATAGTGATTTGTATTTGTTTCCCTCAGACAGTTTGATTGCTTTTACAAGTATAAATAATACTGTGATATACATCATCATGTATGAAACTGTATGTTTATGATTTTTCCTTCAGTACAAATTCTCAGAAATTACTGTGTCATAGAGAATGAATTCTAAAAATGTCATCTCTAACATTTAATTGGTAGTTAAGTGCAGAGATAAAGATACAATGCATTATTTATATCACACGCGTAACTGAGTTTTCGTTCTCATGGGAAAGTCCAGTAGAGTCAGTCTAGGGATGGGTGATCTAGTGTCTCCAGTTGATGCAGTCATGGGGACACTGGTTCCCAGTCTTGCCACTCCGATTTCCTGGGAAAGGCTTTCATTCTCAAGGTCACAGGGTAGGGGGTGCAGGTAGTACATCATCCCATGAGTGTCACCGGTGGCATCTTACAGTACAGGAGCAAAGGTGTCAGATATCTCCTTAAGGGAAATGCTACAAAACCTCTCTGTAGAGCTTTTCAGCCAGAACTTCATCTCGTGGACTTACCTCATAACCAGGGAGGCTGGGAAATGTTATCTCTGTTCTCAGGAGCTATGCATTCAGTTTATAATCTGTGGCTATATTATTCTGAATGAAGGGAAAATGGATATTAGGAGACAGAAAGCAGTTTCCTTCCAAGTCTGTAAAGACCATGGGAATGGATGGTACTTATTCTTTGGTTCGTTTTAAACCTCAAAACCCCCTGGACATAAGGAACTGGGTCAAAAAAATAAATAAAATGTGGATGACTTGAGTATTTGTCGAATGAAACGTACAGATTGGTTCGGCACGTTTTCCTGCCTGCCCCAGTTTTTTTTGTGCCACCAGCGCCCCCTGAGTTCTAAGTCCATCTCCTGATTTAAATTCTGACGGAACTGGCCAGACTTGCTACAATACAGTTCAAACCCATAAGCTTTGTTTCATATGAGATTTAACAGCATAGATTAAGAAGTTTCTTTGGAAAGCATCGATGTAATAATAATAATAGTAATAATTCATGCTGAGTTATTGTAGAGAAAGTAGAAAGGTCATGAATCTCCAAACTCTGAAAACCAGGTAAAGTCCTACTGACTTGAGTTAGATTTGTGACTTTTTTACATGTTGTACAGAAGTAAAGGAAAGATAGCTAGAAACATAAAGAGCCTAATTGAATGGATTTTTAAATCACTCATTCTTTACTTAAAGATCGGACTCTAGTCATATCTATCTACTCACACTTTCTTTTTTGAGCTTATTTGCCTTTTTCCCCCTTTTACTTTAAATATGCATAAAAGAGTGGAGGCAGGTTTCTCTTGTCCCTTGAATCAATGTCAGTTCTGTCAGAATGTGGAAGCTGGACTAATGAGACTGTGCCCGACATCAGGCCCGGTGCAGGGCGAGGGCACTCGGGTGCTGAGACACTTGCATCGTCCTCAGGGAACACCTGACACTTTGCAATATTTGGAAATGTAACTTGGGAAAAATGAGAAAGAGGACAGACACCAAAGAGTACAAATAAATTGGAATCTGCGTGTCATTTTGTTTTGACATGTACTAAGAAAAAACACTCATTTGAATTTTGTTTCATTTCCATCAAATATACATGTATATCATGCCACAGCGCCGTTACCTTCCAGCCGTGTCTCACAGCAATTAGAGCAAAATTCACAACCTCACCAGGTTCTGAAAATAAAGGGCATTTTCTGTCTTCTCGTCTCCTTATCGCTAATAAAACCACTTAAGATGTGAAGAATAAGTCTCTTCATCTCTGTTCTTTCAGCCACTTCCTACATTTTTCTTTTTCCTTTCCACAACCACTTTGCTATTTTTGTTTTAGCTTTAGCTTATTAGCATAATCATGTCATGCAAGAATAAGGAAAGCATTTTTTTATTTGATACCTATTACAGAAAACAATGCCATTGGATCTGTTGTGCAGGAATCACTCCAAAGAGTGTTAGAAACTGAGGTGGTAACCATTGTACACAGAGACCATGTTTCCTGATCTTTAAAGTTAGTTCTCCTCAGTACTAAAGGGGAAGAAAGGAGGAGAGATAGTCCTTTCTCTGACCATAGGTCTTTTCCTGGGATGGAAAAAAAAAAAAAATCCCTAATGCCAAGCACATGCATTTTCATCCTTTGGTTCTGTTCTTGTAACCCACTCGGTGGGCATTTCGCACATGCCTTCCCTGGTCAAGCATTTGGAATTCTATCTAGATGTAACTGTTTTTTCTGTTTGTGTCTAGAAACATGTATTCCTTAATAAAATAGCTTGTAAACATGTGCCTTTAAAAAAAAAAAGAAGTCACTTTTCCTACAAAGCAAAACTTACTCCATCCCCATTGCCCCCACCCTGAGTTCTCAACGTAACCCATTACTGTGGGAGGGCCCGTGAGCCAACAGACCCATAAAGTCATTTAAAAAATTTTTGAACATCTCTGCTTGAGCCTGGCCTAGGATTAACAGTCAAGTGACTGCAGTCTCATTCTTTCAAGATTGCTTTAAAGAATTCAAAAGTGTCTCCCATGGGCAAGGCTAACGGACAGTCTGAAGTAAACGAGGAGTGTCTTTGCGGGGTGCAGGGATCACAAGAGGCTCCTGTGAAACAAGAAAAGGGAGGACTGCAGTTACTTGGGAGGAGGCTCTTTTCAGGCACTGTGTTCCTTTGAATGTTAAATGTGTTTGAATTGTCCTTTTATTGCTTTGATCTGGGAGAAAAGGAGTGCAGTTAAATTCTCATTCCAAATGAGAGCCACCTCTCTCTCAATGGATTGGTAGTAATGGCAGTGTGGCTGAGGAGGATGTAGCTTTATTTCTTGATGTCCACATCCCATTCATCTGGGCCAAACACAGAAACAGAGGTGCACACGGTGGGGATGGAACAAGGCTTTTTGCTTCCAGAGGCCAGGAAGACGTTTTCCCCAGATTTATCACCACTGGATTGATGATTATTCTTCAAACTCTACCACCAGTCACTTATTCTGACCTTGCAGTTCAAGTCTGTTAGCAAATGTATTTTGAGTCCAATTTTTATGAACAGCACTGGGCATTGTAAAAGCTTCAGAAATTAATAAATATGGACCTACCCAGGAAGGTTCAATCTTGAGGTGGACTGACATATTTGTGTATAAGAATGTAGATGATTTCTAACTTCAAAAATGAGAGCTAGACCCTAACAGAAAATTAAAAGTATTTTAAAATGTGGGGTTAAAAAAAATCTACCTACTGACTATGGGATCCTTTTAACAGTAAAGCAACCCTGAAAGATTAAGCATAAACAAAGACCGAAGTGCTAACAGGAATGAAACTGATGTAGAGATGTTTACTAGACAAAGCTGGACTCACAATTGACTGTGTCCACAGATAAAAATGAGGAATTCATAACATTAAAGGGCATAATGTGGATATACATCCTCCTACACCAAAATCCATAAGGCATAAATTATAGGAAAGTGAAAGAGAATCTAACAAACACAATCGTGATGTCAGGCTTTAATTAACCTCTGTCAGTCCATGAAAGATCAAGAACACAAACAAAAAAATATGACAGATCTGCATTATAATTAGTAAGGTTGAAAAATGTATGTGTACATAAATATATATGTTTATATACCTGAATATAGACAAATACTATATTCACTTAAAATATATGAAAGCCGTCATTAATCTTAAAAATTTGCAAAATTATCTATTGACAAAAGAAAAATTCATGTTCTTCCGTGAAACAGAAATAATACATTCCACATTCTGACCTAGTAAAACCAAACTAAAAATAATATTTATAATAACAAACATATTCTGGGAGATAAAAATTTACTCTTAAGCAAATCTTGAATCAAAAGAAATATTTATTATAAGAATTGAAAAAATATTCCCTGCTTATAATGTAAAGTTTTCTCAAGAAAATGTAATTTAAAATTTTTAATCCTTGCATCCTAAAAAAAAGAAATAAAAGACATGCATCCATTTTTCACTCTGTTATAAAATAGCACAGCATATCTAAGGACATCGAATGAAGAAAATAAAAGCAAAAAAGAAACTAAAAATTATAAAATTGTTAAGCAGTTAAAAAAATTCTTAAAAATAGAAGGCAACTATGAGACACTGGACCATCAGCAAAGAAAAAGGAAAAAGCAGAAGAAAATTAAGTTAAAAGTGAGAAAGGTAAATAACTGTAGCTACAGCAGAGACTAAACAAATGATAGAAGTAATGTGCAAGTATCTACCAAATATCCTTGAAACTCAGGCATATAGGGAAGACTCAGTCACTTAATGAGCAGAATCATCTCTGCTCAGATTCCAAAATACCTCCAAAGGAATAGAATACAACCCTTAGAAATAGTTGATTAAAAATATTTCCCTTTACATCCCTCTTCGAATGGCGACTATTTCATGATGATGAAGGAAGTTGTCCATTTTGGAACAATTTTTCATTCTGAAGCTAAATCTGATATAAAATGCATATGCTATGATTCAACTCTGCAAAACAAAATAAATCACAAAGATGCATGAAGACGGAAAGTGGGAAAGTGTATTTAATCAAGAGTAATAAGATGATGGGTGCTTTTTCCCCTTTTTCCAGCCTCTCCAAAATACTGTTTGCATAAAAGAAAGCAGAACTGAATCAAGTATCCCCTGTATATGAACCCAACTTATAACAGTTCTACAACTTTCTCCTAGTACAGGGACAAAGTTCATTCTCACTGTCATTCTCAGTGGTAGTGGTGTCAAGTTACTCCTTCATAGCCCACTTAGAATGAATCATTTTAGTTGAATGCATACCCTTGGCTTGTTACCAGCTGAGGCAACAGTTTTTAGCCTCAGAGCAAGGCAGTCATACCAGAAGTCTATAGTCTGTAGGAAGAGCACATTTCTTAGTAAATTAACAGGTAATTCTGACGTCCTTTAGAATTTAGAACAGACCAGAAGAGCCTTTTGGGCACTCTACTAGAGATGACAAATGTTGGGACTGATTCTGATCTTGAACTATCAGAGAGATTGTGGGGATTAGGTATTTCCATCTCTCTGAAAGGAGGCAAACTCTCTACAATGTGTCCTGGTATACTGTGCATAAAATAAAATGATTTATTTCAGAGTTGGCAACTAACTTTCTGCTTTTTAAATTTCTTGGGAATTTATTGAGGTTGGCAGGGGTGCCACTTCTAAAACACCACCGTAGAAAATTCTCCATTGCTGCCTATACTGTTTTGTTTTTGTGAGCTAAAATGATCCATTCTGGATAGAAAAGGGGGAAATACTGCCTTAAGTTTTAGTTATACATAGTATGTCATTATAATTTCTAGACTTACTAATACTTAGACCATTTGGAATAGTGCTTCCAGAATTTTTTGTGCACATCATTAAAAATTTATCATGTCAAGAATTGGATGAATTGATGACAACTTGGATGAAATATTACCTACTTTGCATATATATAAAGAACTTAAGGCAAGACTGCTTTAATTTACAAAATCAATAATTATCACTAAGTGTCTACATCTAGAATCAAAGTTTATAACACATAACTTAAAGAAACATTTAACATACTACTCTATTACTTTCTTCTTTTTCAATTTAACCCTCAGAATTTCTGTTCAGGTTCCCAGGTCACATACAGTCCTGTCTTTGATTATGAACTTTGTTACAAAAGTAAATTTTAAAAGAAACATTAAAGAATCATTCACAAAAATTTCATTGCCATAGTAATGTAACAGTATAGTCATGAAACTCTGTTCATGAGTTTTCTGCCATAGGTAACTGCTTTTTAAAAGCTGGTTCTTCTTAGAATATTCTGCCTTTGTTACTCAATATATTTTAACCCCGAAAATGATGATAATGAACATATTCTTCTATACTTGCTTTTTATGTAAGTGCATATTATTAAACACATTGCCTTATTTAATGAAGATAGATTCAACTAACGTGGTTCGTGCATACGTAGCATCATTCTGTATAAAGCTACCAAGACTTAATAAGTATGTGGATTACAAACAAATTGAAAGATTCACTGTTCTTAGACCAGAAGATTCAGTATTGTTTACAAATGAAGAGACACTGATTTCAGGCCAGAATATTTAATTTTGTTTAAAAAGATCAAATTTATACTAGGATTTATACTATTCAGTTGCAAGACTTCTTATAACTAAGATACTTGGTATTGAGGTAAAGATAGTAATAGAGATCAGTGGAACAGAATGGCAAGTGCGGGAAGTACAAACCACACATATAAAAGCCATTGATTTCAACAAAAATGTAAAGGCAATTCAGTAACAAAAAAGGAAAGTTAAAAGAATTTGGGAACCATAGGACAGCCATATGCAAAATACGCACCTGAACCTCGACTTACATTGACAGGAATTAAGGTGGATGATAGCTGTAAATGTAAGAGCAACAACTGTAGAACTTCGAGAAGAAAACATTTTAGTGACCATGGGTTAGGCAAGTATTGCCTAAATAAGACACACAAAGATGAATAATAAAATTGGACTTCATTTCTCTCAGCACTGCTTCATAATTCTCTTAAAGGGATTTTAAGTTTGGGAAGTAGTATAAGATGAGCTCACATTCAGAAAGATTTAAGAGGTATTCTGCCTTTCCTGGTTTTTGAAGATTCAAAATGTTTATATTCTAAAGAGTACCCTAAAGATTAATTAAAAGCATGATTTTTCAATGTGTTTAATTAAAACAATTTAAAAATCATGTGACAGTGTAGTAATGACATATATATTTTTTTCTTCTCAAAATGTGCAAACTCTCCTGCAGCTGTGCAGGAGTTATTGCCAGCCTAATATAATGTCTGCTCTCCAAAGTGAAGGCGGGGTCTGAGGAAAACAAAGCAGTTCCTCTCAGCAACTCATCAGAACTGCTCAGCCAGCTTAGGATGAATTCCTAGTGAATAACTTAACTGTTGGACACAGCCTTTCGGGCGATGCTATTACCTTTCTACAGGATTATCAATATTTGCTGGCTTATGGGGGTCAATTGAAGCATATTTTCAGATAATATTCTTATAAAGCACATTTGTGATTCATTCTACCATCACCAAACAGATATTCTGAGCCCATCTTATAAATAATGTAGATAATTTTTCTTCAAGAGGATTTCTGTGTCAGCATTTCAATTTACTTGCTGTTTCTCTGGCTATTTTCACACCTACATTTCTTTATCTATTCTTTAAATTTATTTTCATCCAATTATCTATTTGCCTAGTTTTATCCACCAAGTTGTGCTGTTTTCCAGATCGATAAAGTTATGGGCCTGTTTTACTGATTCTTTGTCGAATGAACTATTGTACATTTAATTGACATTCCTTTGGAAGGCATAAGCCACATCCCTACTCAAGATCAAAAGTATATTTTTTTTAAGAAAAGTACAGGCAGAAATGAAAGTGAGCATGCAAGCAGGCAGGAAAAGAGGGGAAGAAGCAGCATCTTTGTTTTAATTGTTCACACTAGTTGCTTCCCTTGGGCCCAGGACTTGAGCCCAGGGGTATGTGGCTTGCTCCTTCAGAGGCAGCTGACCTAACCACTGCTCCACCAGGACGGGCGAAGACCAAAATCTTTATCCAACCACATACCACCTAGACCCCCATTTCCCAGCCATTTCCAGGTGAACCAAAATTCTTTTACCAACAACAAAATAACAAAAAATACATCCCTATAGAATCTTAATAAAGACCTATAGAAAATGAACACAGTACACACAGATAATAGAAATGTGGCTTTAACTAATTTCCTCCTAATGTATCTCTTTTCTCAACCCTTGAAAGAACTCAAGAATTTTAGTTGGGTATTTCTGTTTTGAGTCTGATTTATGTACTCTTCCTTGTCTGGCCAGGTGCCGGCCGTATTCCACAATTCATAATCTGTCACTAGGAGTAATGACCCATTTCCAAAGGTGAAGCATGACAGTTCTTTCTGCATGCACCAGATAAACAGATTGTGTGACTGCTCCGTGATCTGTCTGAAGTGGGCTGAAGAGCCCATTAACCTTTCAGCACACCCCCATTTTCACTGAGGTTCTTTTCTTTTATGCTCTTTATTTTTCTTCATAAAAGGCAGACCTGATAAATAACACAACATCCAATCACTGGTGAGCAGACTGTTGAAATCCACAGAAGGCAAGTGGGCTGTGGTACCAGTAAATTTCAAAGCAGCTCAACCTTCAAACTTTTTTATACGAAATGCTGTTCAGTGTATACAGTTTCAGTAACACAAGATGAATAAGTTCTCAGGCTCTAGAGTTAACAATAATGAATTGTGTACTTAAATATTTGGTAAGTGGGCGGATCTTGTGTTAAGTGTTCTTACCACAATAAAAAAGGAAAAGAGTCACTAAGATTAAGAGGAGAATTTATATTTTCTTTTTGATGCCTCAATAACGTAAGATTTGTCCATAGCACTTGATGGTGCAGAATCTCATGGTTTCCATTGACAGCTTTTTCCTTTTCTCCATTTCTAACACAGGAATACAGATGGACTTCTGCATTCTAGGACTTAGAAGGCTGAAGGCACTAGGAAGGAAATCTAAACTAGATTAGTCCCATTTTGTTCCATTCTGATTGATTCTTTATTGAAGTCTAAACCTAGGTTATTTATGCAGAGATATATCATTTGTTTTTTTAAGTCTGAATTCATGGGACAGGAGGCATTCTGTATATTTGCCCTGGTGTAGCTCAGTCCAGCCAGCTAAGCAGGACACAGCTATGGAGATACTCTGCCTGATGAGTAGTGGACACAGGAAAATCTTCAGGCACCAAATGCTGCTAAGATAATTCATTTTCTAATCCATGTAGGCACTTTGAAAGCTTTAAAAGTTGATCTACGCTTACCAAAGTTAACTATCTACATTGTTTTTGTAGTGCTATCTGTGTTTGCAAACTGGAGTAAAAGTCAGATATCTGAATTTTAAGAAGAAAATAAGTGAATAAGAAAAATTAAGGAAGCAGGTTATGTAATTCATTCCAGGAACATGGTAAACAAAGCAAGAGAGAATCTGATAGCTAAAAGAGGTATCAATCATGATGCGTGGTAGGGTCTGGGAGAGAAATTTGTTTTATTTTTCTTTTTTTTTAAGATACTGAGCCCAAATGAGGAGCGAAAAAAACTAATTAGAATGGAAAATGATCTCTCCTACAATCTAAGAAATATTGCAGCCTGAAAGACGTAACAATTTTGTTTTTATACAAGTATTATTTACTTTGAAATCTAAATTTTAGCTCCTGTTGTAACTAAACTTTCCACACCTTTAAGTGTTATTATTTTTACCTCTACTCCAATCATCTCAAGAACACTGTTCTAGTGCAATCTAAGTAATACATGGTCAGTAACAAATATTTGGTTGATTATTCAGGCATCATGAGTGGTGGTCACAGCTCTCCTTCTGGCTCCAAGCATCAGAAACACTTCGATGTTCTCTGCCTCAGTTGCCTCATCTGTCACAGAGCGATGATGTCTTTTATCAGCCTCTTACAGCTATGAGAAGTAGACGAGACCTTGATTCTAATGCTACTTTCGAAATCTCTCCAAACTTAAAGTGTTCTAAGTAGCGATGGTGTTTTATTTCAACAACTAACTTTTACGTGTGACCTGAGATTTCATAATCTGTTTGTCACTACACAGTAAACCTTTCAACCTCGCTAGAAAAAGAATTTGCCAAAGATCCACTTTTTTGAAGGCCAGTGATTTGCCTAATTTTGATCTGGAGCAAAGAGAGTGGAGGAGAGTCTGTACCAGCTGATGTAACTCCAGGCTCAATAAAGCTGTGTCCTTACAAGGGCTGGGATTCTGGATAATGGTTCACCTTTATGTCCTGGGAGGTATGTGCAAATATTGCTGATTACACAGAAGGTTAAAAATATTCCCCATGTGCAAGTATATCTACTTGAGAAAAACTAGTGATTAAAGTGTCAAAAGTAGTTTTGAAGACACTCTACCATAACATTAGCAAATGATGCTGCCTTTGGGAGCATGTGTTATATGTATGCATTTAAAGTCAATGTGTTGAAATGTTGCCGTAGATAAAAGGGCCTCCCTCCCTCATGCTGTGGGAAGATGCCTCTAAGAGGCTGGCAGTGACTTCTTTCAGGTCTTTTCTCTTAAAGGGAAGTGAGATGGGAGACAGGCTGACACATTTACTACTACGTTTTCTCCCTTGGGTCTCTGGCCCATATTTCTTGCCTAAGTAATGTATTACCAACTCAAGACAGAGGGAAAAAGACTCACATCTCCAGATGAAAAGCAATAGTGTTTGGGGTCTTGCAGGATGTACGTAAAATCTGAATTTTTCTCTCTGTATGCAACAAGGTTTCTTTCATCCTGAGATATCTAGGTGGGGAAAACTGATGGTTATGAAAAGGCGGCAGGTGATTTAGGAAGTGCGCTATCTCCTGAGGACAAAAGCCTCGCAGCGACACAGCGACCTAGCCGCCCGAGCACACACAGCATCGGGGCGTGGGGCTCCAACACCGCATGCCTCGTCCCTGCATGTGATGCACAGGTGTCCGCGCTTAACACGACAGCGGCAGTTGTAAGAGCTTCTGCCTAAGTCGTCACAGCCTGGTTTGGGTCCTAGTAATCAAAAACAAGAATGACAGTAACAGACTATTGTTAGAACTTTCTTTCCCCCTTCAAAGTCGGTGAGGATCTTAAGGTGGACAGAATTGGTAGAGAGACTGTTATTTGAAAGAGTATAGGTTTCTGAGGGAAAAAATGTCAGCAAAGTGGAGTAAGTGGTTCCAGAGCCTCGCTAACTGCATGTATAAAGGTGGTGGAAAACCAAGACCTGCAACTCGTGGACAAGGGAAAGGGCACCAAGTCTCGCAGACTACGATCTAGATGTGACTGTGTCGTGCCTAGTGTAACAGGAAAACATTCATAGATAAAAATCTACATTCAAAGAAGAGCCTAGAAATGTGTTCTTGTGACCACTGTGCCGCTGTGTCCATTAGCTGTCGGCACAGCGGTCTCACACCCTCCCCAAAACCCTGGGGCTTGAGACCGTTGTCATCTGTGTGGTTCACACAGCTGCAGCTCAGGTGAGATCTGGCGCATCTAAAACTGAACTTCTTTCCTGACCTGCTGTGACACCGCCCCGCCTGTTAGACTCAATCGTGGGACTTGCTGGTGGCCGGTCCTGTGTCTGTCTCCGAATCCAGACTCGCACGTCCTTCTCAGTGCCCTCACATCCTTCTCGGGGCCATGGCAGACCCTCGAGACAGCCAGCAGAAACACGCAGTGTCTTAGGGCCTGAGCTCTGACCTGTCACACTGTCCCCTCCTTCCACTGACCACTGGTCAAAGCAGTTACGTGACCAAGCCTCATAAGGAGCAGCAAAATAGTCTTTGTGAAAATTCCTGCAAAATCGGCACCAAAGGAAGCATCTGCTCCAGATAAGATAATATAGATTGAGAATGATTTTAGGTAAATTTCTGATGAAAAAATCTGGACGGAAATAAAAACCCTCCAGGTTTTTAAATAACTCATGCAGCAAAAATCTTAACCCAAGCGACAGGTATGATGGCTTCCATCCTTCACATCTCTGTCCCCTAGTTTTTCTACTCAAAAATGATCAAGTTGTAGTAATCTCTTGACTATTTTTATGCATCCTTTTGAAAACTTGTCAACTTTCAATTATGTATTGGAGAAATGAATGAATGACGCTTTCTTGCTCTGCTCACCGAGGGCTCCCAGGCTGAGCCAGGAACGCTGGCTGGACAGTCTCAAGGCTGCTTTTCCTCACGTGGGCAGTTGGCCATATCAATCAACATCACTAGTTCATTGCTTTCAGAAAAATGATTTAAGACCTGGATTTTTACAAGCAAAGGATCTGTAGTTAAAATTTTTGTGGGGCTAGAGAATATTTGTTAAGTTCAATGTGAAAGTATGTTCCCGTTCCTACTTCAGTATGCACTGTGATATTTATTACATATTCCTAAAATAGCACTCTCATCTAGTCATTACTTACTAAAATATGCAACGGCTCCCTGTTGTCTAATCATCTAGAATCCAAGTCTTTATTTATTGCATCTTTCTAGATCCTCACTCCTGTCTCTTGGAAGACAGTGTCACTTTGCAGAATGATAAACGTTAGTGGTGACAGTTGAATGCGTCTTATGGAATACTACTTAAATGAGGAAACGCTTACAAAGCTGTGGACGGACCAGCTCTTCTCCCTGTGTTTTAAGCATCCAAGAATACACATTTTCCAGAGTGTGTGGTACATTGTAAATACTACTTACTTTAAAGTAACAAGCAGCTTTTTGGGAAACACTAGAGCAGTCAGAGGCAGGAAAATACATTGTGGGCATTCAATATGGTATAGTTAGATATTCAGAGAAACTTGAATACATGACAGGTTCTTGTCCTAAACTTTGATGCCAGTTTCTCAAGTTCAAAAGGAGATTCAGAAAAAATCAGTTGCTCATACAAAGGGTTGAGTGCTCATCTAGAATAAGTCAGGAAGACTAGACAGGGCAGAGAACCTTGAAACTTTAATATTTATGATTGTTACATTTGAAGGTGGTAAGATGAATGATTCTTTAATTTAAATGTCACTAATTTGGAGGTGTGATTATTCATCAAAGCTTTTATTATGTAGAGTGAAGGAATTTGCATAGCTGGGTAAACAATAGGTCATTCAGAATGTTTGGATAAGCAAGTCATGTTAAAGAATTATAGACTACATTTACTCTCTTAAATGAATCCATTTATAATTATTCAGACTCCATCTGTTACTCCTTTCTGCACCTCCATGTATCACAAATCGGTGTTATTTGCTTTCTTTTGAAATCTCAAAGGGTACTTTCATTAAATATTTCCTGTCTTCAGCATTGAATAAAGAATGGCATGTCTGCTTCTGTGCCAAGACTGGAATTCTCCAGGTTGACGGATTGGACTCCCTTTTCTGAGCTGATTTGATTAGACCTAGACTTGCCAAGATAATGTAGACCAGTGTGTTCATAGTCACGCGGTCAAGCTTAGTGACACAATTTCTGATAGAGATCAAGGTGACAGAAGTCTGGGTCACCTCTCCTTTTTCCAGAGAAGCGCTCTGGCTGCAGGTCTTTAAAATCTGAGAAAATCAGAGGGAATGTGACATGTGATATAGGATCATTCGGGTCAGTTGCTTGACTTTTATGGTTAATTTTATTTTTATTATTTTTTTTATGTAAAGGGAAAGTGCTGGCAGGAAGAGAGAGGAAGAAATTTTTTATTTTATTTTTATGTTATTATATTTGTATTTGATTTAGTTGTTCATCTTGGAACCAGGTCCTTGGGACATTTGTGGAATGCACTCGGCTGGAGGCAATGGACCCAACTATGACTCCACCAGGACGTGCCATATTTCTGATTAGTTTTAATGCCCGTCTGGATAAGCCCATAATTTGGGCTGGAGATAAGTGTCAACTTCTGGGCCTCTCTCAGGACCCGCGGTAGAAACAGCATCTCTTGTCAGTACTCGTTTCTGAGGCCGCAGGGACTGCTCTTTGCCCCCCGATTCTTTGGTCCAGGACCCCCCATAACTAGGAAAGATAAACAGCCAGTTTCTTTCTAAGCATGTTCAGAAATAAGACTTTTCCGTGGCCTTGTGGCAAGTGCCCCACCTATGAAGGTGACCTTTGCTTTTCTTCTGTTTATTACCCCGATGACTCTTGTACTCGAGGGCGGTGAAACCCTCTGTGCAGAATTCACACTCGGCAGTGACAGTCCTCGTTACAGGCACTGTGATGCATCAGAGCGATTGCTAATCACAGACACGGGAAGAAGTTAACGATCTGAAAGAATCTTTGTTGTTGTTAGCTCCTCGCCACCACCAAGTGGGGAAAAAAGGCAACTTCCAGAACTGGCTTCATTCAGAATGTTCAACCTTATTTTCGAACTTTACTTGGAGTCAAGAACCTTTACTTAGAGTCTGTCACTCAGACCAAGATAAGAGCAACCACGTGGGTAGGATTCTGTTCCTTTCCCTAGTTCCCTTGCACCGTGCCCTCAGAGAAGGCGGTTGAACTTGATGCTGTCCCGTGTATGCAGAGAAGGCGGTTGAAGAGAAGGCGGTTGAACGTGATGCCATCAGACTGTGTACAAGACTAACAAAATATCTCTGCCGCCAGGTGTCTACAGTTTAGGGGCGGGGAAACAGTTTTAAAAATATATGAAATCATAATACAAAGTAGCATAGATAAAAACACTTGAGACATGCCCTGCTGGCCTAGCGGGTCAGGCCACCAGAAGTCGTCCTTATAAGCCCCAAGGACCCAGGTTCAAGACCCAGGTCCTGGGGGAACCACCAAGATGAACAACTAAATAAAATACATGCTTCTTCCTCTCTCTCTTCCCACCTGCCTGCCTACTCAGCTTCATCCCTGCCTGACCTTTCCTCTAACTAAATAAATAATACAAATCCTTGACAAGGTTCAGTATTTCAGTACAGTCTGTGTTTTTATCCATTTAGGCCGTGGTCACACACAGCTATAGATGGAATCGCTTATCAGCAACAACATTCAGTTCTCAGTTTCAGAGGCTGAAAGTCCACATCGGGGTTCCAGAAGATTTGGTGTGTGCTGAGGCCCCCACTGCTAATTCTGACCTTCTCAGTGTGTCCTCACCTGGTGGAAGGAGGACAGATCTCCCTGGGGTCTCCCTTAAAAGGAATCCCTTGCCTAAGGCCTCCATCTTCATGACCTAACCATCTCCTAAAGACCTCATGTTCCTGTTATCACCTTAGGGTGAGGGTCTCAGCCTATGAATTTTGGGAGGACACAAATAATCAGCCCATAGCACTCAAACTACTTTGAACATCCTCGTGGCGGTTCAGCGGGGATTTTTTGTTTCTGTCCTATAAAAGCAGAACATGTGGAAGAGACAAAAATATAAAATACAATCACAATTCCCCTCTGATCCCCTAAACCCAAGACAGACACTGTTGACATTATGGAGTGTTTTATTCCTATATGGGGTTTCTTAGTTAGAAAAGAAACTCCTACAATTAAGGTTATGTGGGGGGTTTGACTTTCAAGTCGTTTTGAAGCAGCATCTGTAGTTAGCGAATACTCACTGTGCATCCACTTTGCACAGACCTCATGTTAGGGGCCCAGGGTTCTGGCGGCGAAGATCCCAGGACCCCACGTCGTTGACTGACATGAGCGCTGAGAAGTCAGGCCCTACAGCTAACTCACCAGTTAAGCTTTTCTTAGCATGTTTTTTAACTCTAATACAGGAGGCTTTACGTTTTCCACTGAAACATCCTCCTGTTGCTTTTCATATGAGCTTTTGTAAGAGATAATTCACACGAGAAGATTCCTTTTTATGAGCCAAGTGACATTTGATTCTTTATTGCATCACTCCTAGTATTTTGTCACCTCCAGATATGATTAACCTCACCAGTTTTCTTCTAAGACGATGACACAAAGTTGAGTGGGATGGTGCCGAAGACAATCTTACATGGCGAGGCCCCCGCCACTAATTCAGACTGTCTCATCTTTCCAGAACCTCGAGTCAGTTCTCGCTGGGAAAGGAAACCAGCATCTCTAGGTTCATCCATCTATGGAATCCGTGTTGTTTTTGCCAAAACACGAAAATAAAACTAGAGTCTCTGAAAAGAACCATTACTCGAGCGATTGTTGGATATTCTCCTCAGTGACCTGGGCGGCGCAGCACAGAGGACTCCAGAAGTATCCCACACCTGGGCTCCGTTCCTTGGTCACCGGGCCAGGCCATGTGCCTGAGCAAAGTGCGAAGGCCAGTCAGAGTTCTCCAGGCAGAAATCAGTATTTTTCTCCTTTGAGTCATTCAGTCATACCTTTGAAGTCCTTTCTGCTACTAAATTTAGCACTTTTAGTTATGATCTTCCATTTCTTCAGCTTTTCTACTTTCCCAGTTTTTGAAGCTTTCACTTGGGTAAAAAAACAGCTGCCATTCCTATTTCCAGTGATGAGTCTGTCCTCAGAGTTAGGGTTATCGAACAGTAATTTTCTGCCTAAAGTGCAGAGTTGTGTTGTGCTGTCGTTTGTTTAATTTGTAGGGGGACCTAGTCCACAGGAGTGGCCCAGCCCCTCTCATGACGATCGTAGCGTGTCCTCGCAGCCTCTGGCGACATCCAGAAATATCCATCTGCACATCACATCATGCCTGTCCCCTGCTTTTAGAAGTTTACCTGTTTTGTTTTTTCCCCCCTTTATTCTTCACATTTGATTTTAAGCTCCTTTTATCTAGTTTATAGATGTTTTTGGACAGGTTTTTTCCTGTATTGCTTTCAAGAAAACCATGCTTTGCTTAAAGTCAGCACCTAGTGAACTGTTAGCTTCCTGTACTTTCCTCTACATTCTCTGTCTCGTTTTCTTTCCTTAAGGGCAGCGTCATGAAAGTCGCACCGTGTCTAGAATAGCGTGTGTCCTTTCTTATCCGCTGGCTCTTACACTCAGGAAACACACCTCCCAGTCGCTAAGCGGTTGTTCATGGGACTTCTTAATGACACCCTGGCAACTCTTTCAGGGGTTTTTCCTAAGCAGGCGACAATATTTAGGCAGAATGACAAATATGAATGCCTTTATTTTTGCAGGGACTTTTGAGAGACTGCGACAAGTCCATGGGCACCGTACTGCAGCACGGTGTAAACGCAGTATCTCACTAATTCTCTCCCGTGGCTCAGGTGCTGAAATTTGAAGGGTGTTCTTTTCCTTCTCATTTGTGCTAACAACCTCCTGTTTCTCTCGCTGTCTTCCTCCTCTCCATCCACCACAAACTGATTCCAGGAGGAGGGAAGGCAGGCCAGTAGATCAGTAGTAAATCAGCGCTCTCCTCCTTTTGTTTGGTTCAACTCTGTAATTACACTTCACTTTCCTAGAAGAGTCTGTTTTTGAGGTTACATCTCATGGATTTCATTATTCGCCCATGTGCAGAATAGGGGAAGAAAGACAACTGCTCTCCCTCCTCAATCCACACATGCAAACTAATATTTGCCATAACGAGATAAAGCCACGTCCTTTTCTCAGAAAGATGGCTGTTGGTTACCAAATTCCTCTCCCTATAATTTGGCCTTTTTAGAAATGTGTGAGTGACAGTTGTGGAGAAAATAACACATGGGCCCTTGAAAGGCTTGAAGACCTTGAAGAATGGCCCTGCTCGCCGCCCCCGCCGGACACAGCTTCCTACACAGTGTTCAGTCAGCGTCATTGTTCTGAGCTCTCCTGGCACATGTGAATAGTCCAAAGCTACTGAATATAATTCCCTGTGTAGGTGCCATTTTAAGTGCTAGAAAAAGAACAATACTTGACTTAGATTGAACTCTTGTTCGTGTGCCAAGAAATCTAAGGGCTGTCCAGGGTATTTTTTTCCAGTCAAACCGCTGTTATTATTTCAGGAGACGGCAAGGAAGAATCGGGGCCTGGGGGTTAGAACGGGAGGAATAGCCCAATTTCTAAAATAATAAAACCTGGGTGTGCCCTGGTGGAGCAGTGGTTAGGTCAGTCACCTCAGAAGGATGCAGACCACACACTCCTGTGTTCCAGTCCTGGGTCTGGGGGAAATGACCAGTGTGAACAACTAAAATGGAAATAAACAGAGATGCTTCTTCCTCTCTGTCTGCCTACTCACCTTCATTTTTGCCTCTACCTTCCCTTACAGAAAAAAAGAAAAAAGAAAACCTAGTTCACACAGTTTGGAGAACTGTAAGACTAATTCAGGGAAAGCTATGGCCAGTGCATCCCTCCACAATGCAGAGCTGTTTTTAAAATGAAGGCAGGAGCAGGGCGGTTCTCCCACATGCGAGTCACAGTGCAGGTTTCCCCACCAGGCCTCCGGGTGCTGAAACATCTTCCCTAGAAATAAGCGGTGACCAGGGGCCCTCTCAGGCCCGAACAGAGGCCACCAGCCAGTCACAGTCAGCAGGCCCGGCCCCAGAGCGTACGTCTCACTGGGAAGCGGAGTCACGGCGTCGTGGCCAGCTCAGTGCGGCCACAGGTGAGGCCGCGTGGCGGCATGCGTGGAGGATGGGAAGGAAGAGCAGACAGGTGATCGCAAAGAGGGCGTTCTAGCCCAGGAGAAAGTTCGAGAACTGAAGGAGCGTGGCAGGGAAGAAGTAACAGAGGCAGATGGCAGCACTGGAGACGGAGATAAATGCTCACAGGGAGAGCTGAAGAAACAGCAGCCAGCCGCAAATGATCTGTAAAGCCATGAGCTCTTGTAACTAGAGAGGAGTTGACGGAAGAATCCAGCGCTCAGTCTTGGAGTGAGTGTCGATTGGGTGCTGGGCCCGGCGGCCCTGGTGCCTGGGCGGGGGCTCAGTCCACACACAGCCCAGGACCGGGTTTACAGCCGGGCTGGGGAGCAATTTACAAATGAACAACTAAATAAATAAAATGCTTCCTCTTTCTTCCTGCCTGCCTGCCAACGCCTTCTTTAAAAATAAAAAAGACGAAGAGGAAGTTCTTTCTGAGCTTTTCTTTTTCCCTGAGAAGTCAGAGTAGAATCACATCCTGAGAGTCGACAAGTATTAGGTCTGTGGACATTTTGAAATGGTACCAAGAAGTTGAAAATAACCATTGCTCAAGGAAACGTCGGTTGTTTCAACCGAGGGTCTAGTTGAAATTGAGCACTTTCTCTGTCTTTTTTATTCTCACTGTAGCGATGAGTGAGAACAAGCAAAGGCTTGTCATTCAGAGTCACTTGCAGAGCAGAGGAGCAGGAACACGTGCTCATGGGACAACGGAAGGCTCCACGTGTTCCTTGACTGGAGTGTGCTGGTGTGGAGAATAGACAGGCCCCCTGGCAGAGGGGCGCCCTGTGTGCTTGAGGAGAGGGACTTTCTTTGGTTGGTGTTAAAGTTGGGAGCAGGGACACAAATTAGGGAAGCAGTCATTTATTACTCCTGTCCTACAGTTCGGGGCCCATTTTTCACGAAGTTCTTCCTTGGCCTTCTGGATTGTTAATAGAGCCAAGTGGCTTCCGGGATGGCTGCTGCGGGTTGGTGCCCTGGGCAGGGCTCTTCCGGTCAGGGGCCAGAGTCCTGTGTTCACGTATAGTCTACTCACTGTCTGTTTCTATAGTCAGTCTCTTGCCACTGAGTTACTGAGAAGCCTAAAATGACCTTCTATTTAGAATATATTGTCCCTTTAGTGAAAATAATATAAGATGTGAAAGACAAAAGAATCCCAGTGAATAAGCATGGAATGAAGTTAAGGGGATATGTAGGAATATGTTTGTGGAATTAAAATGGAAGTTTAAGCTATGTCATAAAGGGGAAAATGCCTTAAACAGCATTACATCACTTTGAACCTCAGATAAAGCAAACCTGAGCTGTGACAGTGTCAGGCCAGATTTCTCAGACAAGTGACCTTGAGGACAGAGCCAAGAAGTCACCTAGCACAATGCCATACAACATCAGTTGTATGCCCAAGGGACTTGCCTCGGCTCTCATGACTCCGAGACCAGACTTCCAGCCCAGTGTTCTCTCATTTTTATTGAAGAACGAGCCATCCTATCAAAAAGAATCAGATGGTAGAGCCTTCCGTACGGCTAAATGCTCTTAGAAACAGAAGAGAGGAGCTTAAAGAAACAGAGTGGCAAAGAATCTAGAGATCAGTAATCTGTAGATCAAGGCTGTGAGTGGATGCAGGACACAACAAAATCCAGAACTTGAGAAAGTTGTCTGATTCTCCATCGTGACCACAGAAAGGGAGGAATTGAATGAATGAAACCATAGAGAAGCAGCTTATACATTTCTTTTCAAATCTCAAATCACAAAGTTCCATGTTGACCCAAACATTCCATTAATGACTCCAAGAAGCTGTCTAGAATCATATTAAACCTGCTCTGAATACATATCACTCACACTGACTCCTTTAGGCTTAATAAGAAAGTTGCAGGAGAATTTAAAATTGTACATGCATAACCATAAGGCATGATAAATGTTATGATTAATGGCATGTCAGAGCTTTTCTACTTTTAGGATTATTGTTACTATTTCAGAAATTCCCTTGTTCCTATAACATATTTGAGGGGCAGTTTTCCTGATAAAAGAAACAGGTGCATTGCCACTGATTGATTATATAGTAAACTTTACCTTGCCTTCCTTCACTTAACGACTTTCCCTTCTCCCTACTGCCTGACAAGAAAATTTAATGGGATGTTCCCTCCAGGAGTAAAACCACTAAGCCATGGAGAAAGTTTTTCACCTGTAGTGAGGGAAACAAGTTGATACCAGCAAGGAAGACTCATGACGTCTACATTACTGTTGTGCTAAAGGGAAAAGCTAAAAAAAAAACTCAGTTTATGAGAAATACAAGTGATGTTTCTCAGAGTTCCCTCCATGCATGTGTGATACTTTCTGACTCAAACAAAGGGCATCTGAAGTTGGTAATCATCTCACAGGTTAAGGAAGGAGATGAAAAGGGAGACTGAGAAGCAGAAAGCTCAACCTTACTGCCTGGACACTCCTGGGCAGGGCAGCCAAGAAGCAGGTTCCAGCAAACAGAATAGACACTGATCTAAAGAAGATACACTGATGGCCTACAGATGCCTGAAAAAATATTCTGCATCGCTCACCATCAGAGCAATGCAAATGAAAATCAGAGTGAGATACCACCTCACACCAGTCAGAATGGCCTATGTCAAAACAACTGGAAAGAACAAGTGTTGGACGGCGTGTGGGAAGCGAACCCTCCTGCACTGCTGGTGGGAATGTAAATTGGCACCTCTTTGGAAAACAGTATGGAGATTCCTCAAACAAATAAAAGCAGATCTACCATTTGATCCAGCAGTCCTACTCCTGGGCATATACCCAGAGAGTATACAATCTCTAATGAGAAAAAATACCTGCACCCTATGTTCATAGCAGCACAGTTCACAACAACCAGACATGGAAACAACCTCAAACCCATCAACAGATGACTAGATAAAGAAGCTATGGTGTTTGATATTCAATAGAATTCTATGCAGTTACTTAAAAAAACAAAAGCAGAAAAATGGTGCCCTTTGCAACAATCTGGATGGAACTGGAAGGGATTGTGTTGAGTGAAGTAAGTCAGAGAGGGAGAGAGAGAGAGAGGTACCCCAATGGTTTTACTCATGTGGAATGTAATAAATATAAGAAAACAAACCAACCCCAGGAAAAACTCACAGGATATAAGATGATGACTGCCTGGACTGGTGAGGGGTGGAGGAAAGAGGGGAAAAGGTGGTGGTAAAGGACATGACAACTCGGTGGTGGGTGCAATGTGAAATACAGATTGAGAGGCAATTTCAGTGCCCTAAAGTGACTATAGCATTGTGAACAAAAGAGGACATTCTGGAACCCCTGGGCTGGGGTGCTTCTATCCATAGTAACCACTTGGGAAGTACTGAATTCAAGGAAAGAACTCTCTTTTGACATCAGTAAAAGACCCTTACCAGAGTCGCAAAGGAGTGTGAGTGTGGTGGCCTGTGTCTTGGCTTTGCATCAGTGTCTGAGAAGGCCAGGGTGAACGCTGCGTTCCGCACTCTACCCAGTCCGCTGTCAGATATTGCTTGCGTTGTCCTCTGGGGGCTCACGTCAGTCAGTCTTTATGTTTTTTGTTTTATTCAGATATTCATTTATTCGGGAAATAAATATTTATAGGAAACCCGCCATGTGCTCAGTACGAGGCTAAGTGTGCAGATATAACGGAGAAGAAAACAAACCTGGCTGCAGACATAATATTTTCAATATTAATATGGTGCTGCAGGTAAACAATTAGGAGGGTCCTTCAGGGAGACCCTGTTTTCCATGGAGTTTCTCAAATTGGCAAAGTCAACTAACTGACAGTAGCCCTCAGCATAGTTAGAAATGGCTTTCCTCCCTCCATTTTTATGATGTCCATGCTAGTGACACCAAGGCTCTAAGCTTTCACGGAAGCTGCACCTTTGGTTCCAGCGAGGGCCTGCCAGCCTGTGCTGCACCGTCCAGGACTCCGGCCCAGGATGATGAGGTTCAGGCAGTGCTTTCAGGGTTCTCACGGAAGCCCTGCCAGTCCAGTGTTGCTTTCTGTTTTAAAACCCACAGCACTCTCCAGTAAACAGAAACAGATTTCCCTTAGTGTCAGAATTCTCACAGTAAGTTTTGCATTAAAAAGAGATGAACAATTGCCATTCTAAGAAGATTTTTTTCAACCTATACACACAGCTCCCCGCTCCACCCTTAAGAAGTCCTCTTGTACATAACAAAGCAAATGAGTGTCTCTGTGTATTACAGTAATTGGCCTTTTTCATAATTTTAATGAAATTTTTTTAAAAAATAAGGATGTGATGCCCTCTGATTCTCAGGCAGCTAAGGCACAGGCTATACAGGTATGGACCTAGGTAAAAAATATATATTTTTAAAAATTTTTATTAATATATTTAAAAGAATTCAAGGGTATACAAATGGATAAAGATCTCAGCAATTAAAGGGACCCGATAGAAATTTACTATAGTCCTTTTAAAGAGCTCTTTGAGATACAACTTTTTCTTTCCCACTGTCATTACCACTATCTCTTCAAGTCCAAATGTCATCAATTATTTTCTGGTCTGGCCTCCTCCCACAGAGCTAGTCTGCCATTTTTGTATTTCCTACAATAGCTCTTAACTGTTTGCGAGGCTGCCTCAATCCCTTTGCACGCTGCATTTTGGCTAAATCAAAACAGAAAGCAGATTCTTTTAGCATTTTAGCAAACAATGACACATATCACACACCAGAGCATGTCTTCTGCCATTTTTCACAAGCATCGTATCTGCAGGTTGAACTGCATGCAGTCAGTTGCGCTGTTAAAAATTTAATGTCGGTGCCTGCAGAGTGCACCAGTGTATTAATTTAGAGGTGCATTAAGCCTCTCATTTGAGGGTCACGAGCTTACATCGCCAAGCCTGGTAGATATCTAATAAGGTACAATATGATTAATACATGAGCCTTTTTTAAACAAAGAGATTTTACTTTGATTTTTACGGACTTTTCTTATTATTTACATAAATTGCATTCGATAATCCTAAAGAAAATCACCAGTCTTACATTGTGCATCCAAAGATCCTACAGGACTGACTACTGTTTCTAAAGAAGTGTGCATTTGTGGCCATTAACAAAATCTCTTCTCGGATTCAAAGTTGTAAATATGAAGATACTATTGGGAGAAAAAGACCTACTGAAATACCAAATTGAGGAAACCAAGTTTGGAGTTCATCTAGAATGTTGAAGCACTTTAAGTCCTGAATCAAGAAGAGTTATATCACTCAAGAGAAATTACTAGAAGGGGTGCAGGGAGAAACCTCACCAGACTGCACATCAGAGACAAACTGGATACCCCAATTCATCCCCAGAATCCGCAGGATGGTCACCCCTACTCCCAGGTAGAAGCCTAAACATCTCTCTCAATGTGAGAAGGAAAAACAACCTGCAGAGATGGCCTCTTCATCTCTTGGAAACAGGGAATGGAATTGATTGTTTCTATGAAATAAAAACCAGGACAGAGAGTAATCTGTCAGATTAATGTCTGCTACAGTGCGTACGGTAGGAAACTCCCCTTTGAGTGTAGGGGAGACTGACACCACTGTTAAGAATTCGACTATGGAGATGGTAGACTCCAGTGCTAAGAGAGGGAGCCACTCTAATCGAAGAGAAGTTGCCCCGAGGCCAAGATCAGAGACAGCTGTGACACCTGATGCCTCTGGTGTCGGGTGCCCAGATAGCAGCCAGTCTGTAGTGACCCCTGGGCAGGGAAGAGAGACAGCCTGACACCAAATTGCTTAAAGTAGGAACAGTTTCTTTACTATCTGCGTGAAGCCACCAGGCAAGGTAATAGGTAAAGTCCTTTAAAGTATGCAAACTAAGTTATGTTACCTGATTGGATTAAAAACTACATGTGAACATTTAATGTGCAAGACAGAATATACATGCCATCACTCCGTGATTACATAGTGAAAGTTAAATGAACAGTTATATGTTTGAGGCCGGAATAGTATCATGTTGCAACTTTGCACACAATAGTTAATGCAAAGAAAGTTCATCAAGAAAAGTAAAGTTCAAACTTAATCAGCAAAGGATCCATGGTGTGAGTTTTGAAAACTGGATTGGGCATTATAACTAGAGCAGGAGAGGATATGCTAATTGTGAATTAAGGTAGCTTGTTTTTAAGAATGGTTAGGGTTTTCAGACTCATTAGAATATTCATATAAGATGCCAGCTATTCCTAATATGAAATATTATCATATATATCAGCAAAGCAAAATTAAAAGTGAAAATAGGTCATGATGAAATACTAAGAGTAAGTATATATGTATTTATTAGTTTATGGACAAAGTCTAAAAAGACACTGTTTTATTACCTCTGCTATAACAAATCATTTCCGTTAAGATGGTAACATTTGATTTAAATCAAATAGTTTTTTTCCTAAAAGGCAGTGGTCAGACACACCAAGTAGAACTCTACCCTACAAACAACCACATAATTTAATGAACTCGATTTGATAGTCAGCATCCTTGTACTTTTTCTGGTTTTGTTGATTTTTTTTTACCACAGGCAGCAAAAAGCCATGGGTCCATGGGATTCCAGTATCAGAAGTCTCACAGAGTTTCAGGCCGAGAGTGATCAGAAAGATCATCTGTTGTTCAAGCTGCAGTCCAGCCCTGCTGACTGATGTCCCTGGTAGAGTGAAGCATGGGGCGGGGGCTGGGGGCGACTGGAGGAGGAGGTGATGGGAGCTCTAAGGACCTGGAGTCTGGAGTGGAGCAGGGGGTGCAGCCTCAGAGAAGGCCAGTGACCCAGCAGGGACACAGCAGCACGGGTTCCCCTCAGAGTAGCTGAATTGATCTTGATTGTAGCAGAAACTCGAGAAGTGTACAGGGCAAATCTTACAGAACTCCCAGAGCTCTTATAAACGCGAGGACTCCAAGCCCTCTATTAATGTTACTATAGTCTTCCCCACCCACAGAGAGATGGAGAATCCATTTCTAATGGTACCTAAACGTCACTCCTGAAAGTCATCCAGACATGCCTGGGTTTTCCAGATGTTCCTGGGGGTAGACACAGGAGGTTGTTTTGTGTGTTTGGTCCGGAGGGGTGGGGCGTGGGGTGAAGATAAGTGATAGCGCAGATACATTTAAAACGCTCCTCGAAACCTAATATGTGCATGTCTTATGCTTAGAATTTGGAAGCATTTCTCCAAAATCATCTTACTCTTCTAAGGGGGTGTTCCTTCTTCACATGGTTTAAAAGAAAATCCATGCCGTTTCTGTTAAATGTGCGGATACTTTCCCAGTTGCGATCATGTACACGGTTTGATATGGACTGATTGTACGCGTCTGAATTACACCGTCTTTCTGTCTTGCTGTGTGGTCTTCATCTCCAGTGACACAGTCATCACACTTCTACAGCACATACCTCATATTAGCTGGTCATTGAAAAACTGTAAGAAATCTTTGTGACTAAATTAAATCTACTTCTCTGCTGAGATCCGAGAGCAGCAACAGTGGGTTGTAAGGGAGACTTCGTAGGTCTTTGTGTGCCTTTAGAGCAGCCTGACTTTATTTCCATGGATACACCTGATGTCACAAGGAAAACTGTGACCTGCCTTTCATGACCTCCACACTTGCACCTCTAACATTTATACTCCAAGTAATGACTTTCATCCAGATCCCACCCCTTGCATAAGAGAACCAGTGGAGAGCTATGTGGTTAGAGGCAAGCTTAATAGATGCCTTCATCAATTGAGCATATATCCCTCTGGTTACAGAGTACATGTCATCTCATGCTTGAGGGAGAAACAGGCTGGTTTCCAGACTGGTAAATAAACCAGTTTAATCAGATCTTATTCAAATGAGTAATGTCCTTCAAAGCCCTTTTTGAGGCCCCAACTTTTCTAGCCCTACCCATCTCCTGCTTTCTCCTGCTTCTAATCTCTTTCCTCTTTCTCAAGGTCTGGGGGGGCAGGGGGCAGCTGTGACAATCCATCATCACTCCTGCTCATCCCAATACACCTAAGCCTTTTCTTGAGCAAAATGTTGATACGTTGGTTTTTTTTTATTTGTCTCTTCAGGGTTATCTGATTTGATGGTAAATTCTAAAGGAGCATGGATTCTATCTCTTAGCTTATTTTGTGTAGATGTCACCTGTGGGCTGGAGATTGATGTGAAGTAATTATACTCTGCTACCTCACATATTCTTTCCTTTCTTCACTTTTCTATGCCATTTCCATTTGTTTGATGAGCTCATAATAATCTCTGTTGACATTTGAAGGATAGAAGCAAATGCCACTTTAAAGCTTCCTCAGTGCTGATGAAATGATGATAATACAACAAACTTCAGGACTCTTATGGAGAACTCAAAGCCCTTCACAGCCATTAATACATTCATCTTCACAACGGCTGTATTAGAGATAACTGCAGACCGGTACTACAGGCATTCCTCAAATGCGTGCTGAGGTCACCTGAGGAACTTTTAGCAAAAGTCATAGACTATTACAGTGGAAAGTTCAACCCTGTTTTCAGGGATAGCATTCAGGCTAGCTGCACAAGATGACTTGCCCAGTAATTCCACAGACATTCAGTCACAGACTGGGCCAAGAATCTAAACTCCATCATCTTTGCTATAGGAGGCCATGATTCTCACAGTGTGGGGGTGTTTGGACCATAGGCCAGTGTCTGCAGGAGGCAAGGTAGGGCCTCAGGAATCAATGGAACTTGAGCAAAGTCAGCTCAGGACACCTTTGGACAGGTCAACATCTCCCTTTATATGCAAATTTAAATGATGCAGACTTTCCACTGGAAACCTTTGGCCAGTTCTACACAAATCATTCATTTGACCACTAATAATTAATGCAAATGGGTTACATCTTAAGGATTCAGACTGTCCCTTTTATTTCATATGCCCAGTAAGCTTTTCCTTAAAGCAGCTTTGTTTGGCTCTTTATCTGCACCCTGGGGCCTGGGAGTAGACCTGCTAGTGGTATAACAGATTAGGGAATTCTTTTTAACAAGATAAAATAACAACATGTTTTGTTTATTTTAGAAAAGCCTGGGCATTTGAAAGTGCTAATCTTGGGACATGTTTTCTAACGGGCATTGTTAGCTGCGATTCCTCCTAGCAGCAGCATTTACTGGGTCTAATTGTTTTTCTAGACAGCAGGCTTAGCCATAACCCTGAAAATGTGGAGATGGAAGGATAATTGAACATCAGAGGCCTTCTAAGGACTTCCAGCCCTCCTCCAAGGGCAAGGGAATCTGTGACTTCTCAGAGAGATGAAGATAAATACAACCACTTTCACAGAGAATTTTAATAGCTTTTCCTGGGACACTTGAGTTCAAGAAAGGATTAGTTGTCAGGAGAGAGGTGACCAGCCCTCACCTTTGAAGGAGTCTTCACAGATGGGGAAGTGGGGGGTGAGAGATAAGTCCTTGGCGCAGAGCCTCCAGCATTATCAGAGCCATGCACAGCAGTGAGTAAATTTGCTCTTATCATGTGCCCAGTGCTGGGAGGTTCTGATTCTTAATTCCAGGTTAATGTTCAGGTCCTCCTGCATCCATGAGTGTCAGGAAAGGTGGTTCTCGGTAAGCTTCACAGTTGACAAAGGAAGGATTCTGCTACCTACCAGGCAGTCTGTGCTCAGTGTTTCTTTAGAGTTCTTCCAGGAAGCTGTCCTGCAGATGCCACAAGCGAGTTGACACCTCCTAAGTGGGTGCATGTTTCCTTCCTCTTGGATTTATTTTAATGCACTTCACAGCAGTGAGCGTTCATTGATTTATTTCTTGTAATGGCACTACTCCTGCTTTGGGGAAATAAAGGTGAACAAGAGGAAAGTGCATCCCTTCATCAGTTCTTAGTCTTTTCTCCCAAGTATTCTCCCCAGTTTTCAATACTGAGTTTTTATTTGAAACATTCAAACCTACAGAAAAATGGAATAGGACAGAAACACCTGTTTGCTTCTCACCCAGGTTTATGAACTGCTGACATGTTTCTACATTTGCATTTCAGTATTTGTATTTTACATTTTGAACCATTTAAGAATATATTGATACTTGACTCCTGAAATTATTTGACTTTATTTCCTGAGAAAAAGGACATTCTCCTTCTCCATAATTATAGTGACGTTATCTACTGGAAAAGTGTGTGTGTGTGTGTGTGTGTGTGTGTGTGTATTAACTATAGTCCATGTTCATATTCCTTCGCTTCCCCAGTAATGCTTGTTAAAAGTTTTTAAAAATCCAGGACATACTAAAAAATCACAAATTATATTTAGTTGTCATGTCTATTTAGTCTCCTTTTTAAGCTAGAAAAGCCCCCCTACTTTTTGGTCTTCCTTGACATTGATAGTTTGGAAGAACTTGTGCTCCCCAACTTGCAGGTGCTTCCTTTCTGCACTGGTCTGATGGTTTCCCATGATTAGTTATTGATCAGGCATTTTTGGCAAAAATTATTACAGAAGTGATACTTAGCCATCCCCATCCTCAGTAGGTGCATATTGATTTGTCCTTCTATTGGTGATGCTAAAGTGATCTTAGGTTACAATGACATTCAAGAGATGTTACTTTTTTTCCCTTGAAAACTAAAATTTATGAAGTGCTTTGAGATTGTAAACATCATGCTTCCCAACGTCCACCCAGTGGTTTTAGCATCCACTGATGATACTTGGCTGAACCAGGTAGTACACTGATAGCTGCAAAACAGTGTCTTTCTAATTCTCGAATTCTGTCACTCATTCCTTTGAGTAGTTGGCGTTCCTCTCTCTGCCTACCTCCAGAGATTCTTTTTCATCATTCTGTATATTATTTTATATCGCTGTCAGTATTTTCTATCCCAAAGTGTCTTTAAAAATGTTTGAGGACTCGTGTGCTTTCTGGATCAAGATGTTTTAAGCTAACCCTGTCCTTTGCCTACCCTGGAAAAAGAGTCTAAGTATCTAACTTTTAATACAAAGTGTGTTTTAGGGAAGTAATAAAATAATTTGTAAATAGAAAAGAATTATTCATTTAACCTGTAGTAAGGAGAGAATTAAAGAGAACTGTCGCAGCTAGGAGGTGACATTTGACTTTAGACTTGAGGAATAACAGCCAATATAGGAAAGACTGGGTATGTTCTAGCAGGAAGGTACACATCATAACCTTTTGTGTAAGAAGTTCCTGCTCTATGATGGGAACAGCATGGGGTGACTGGAAAATAGGTTTATAGGAAAGGAAGTAGTCAAATAACAGGGTCTTAAGTGCCCGGGCAGGATGTTTGGGGCTTGGGCAGGCAGGTTATAGGCAGTTAGGTTCCATAAGTTATTCTTTCACATGGGGAGGATATGAACAGATGTGAAATTTAGAGAAGTAGGGAGAAGATGTGATGATTTGGAGTAAGACATACAATTAGAAGATTAATTGCTATATGTCCAAGAAGGTATGTATTCTGGTATATTTGAGTTAGGTTTGCCTCTGTTTTGCTTTTTCAGTTTTCTTTTCTACAGTTCTGCTACATGATTCTCAGTCTTCAGTATGAACGACAGAGGACTAAGTCTTTCTTACCGCTGAGCATATGTTATGTATTGACCTGTCTGTTAATCCATTTTATCGTAATTGCAACCATTTGATATGATTTTGTATACTCACTTTGAATGTTACAGTCCCTCTACAACCCGTTATTCTAGACTGCATGTTTATAGGTTAAATAATAATCAAGTATCTATATAATGAATTCAAAAAATAATGTTCCTCTGGAAAAACGTATGATTGAATTATATATGGTTCCTGCTTAAATAGCATAGGTCTGCACTGTCCAATCATTATCATAGTTTACAGCTACAAGAGACTACTGAATACTTCAAGGGGACTTGTCAAATTGAAACATGCTATAAAGCATATCTAAATGATTTAAATACATCCCAAATTTCAAAGACGTGGTATGAAAAATGAATGCAGAATATCTCAATTTTATATGGACATGTTAAAAGGATAATATTTTGGCCATATTTGGTTAAATAAAATGTACTCTACTCTTCCCAGTTTTATTCAACATAGTATATTGTAAGTGCTAGCCAGAGGACTTAGGCAAGAAAAAGAAATTCAGCCAAACGAGAAAGGAAGAAGTAAAATTATCACTATTTGCAGATAACATATTATATAGGAAAAAATCCTAAAGACTCCCATCTCTACACTGAAAGCTGTAAGAAATTGATGAAAAAAATTAAATATACAAATAAATGGAAAGATTTATTGCTCACGAGTTGAAAGAATGCTATTGTTAAAATGTCCATAATGTCTTTCACAGAAAAACAATCCTATCATTTGTATAGAACCACAAAAATACCCCAAATAGCCAAAGCAATCCTGAGAAAGAACACAACTGGAGGCATAATAACTCCCTAATTTCAAACTCTATTAACCAAAACTGTATGATATTGAAATCAAAACAAACACGTAGATCAACGGAACATAACAGAGAGCCCAGAAACGAACCACACATAGATGGCCAATTTATGACAAAGACATCAAGCAGAATACAATGGAGAAAGAACAGTCTCTACAGAAATGAACTCTGGACCACTGGCTTACACTGTTCACGAAAATTAATTCTAAGTAGATTAAGGACTTGAACATAAGACCTAAAATCATAAAATTCCTAGAAGAAAATGTGGGTGCTAAGCTCCTTGACGTTCATCTTGGTGATTTCTGGATCTGACATCACAGGCAAAGACAACAAAAGTGAAAATGAGCAAGTGTGGCTACATCAAAATAAAAAAAAATTTTCTGCACAGTGAAGGAAACTGTGAACAGACTGAAAAGACAGCCAACCAGATAGAAATATTTGCAAATCATATATCTGAGAAGGGAATAATATCTAAAATATATGAAGAGCTCCTATATCATATAATATCAATAGCAAAGCAAAGTATCCAGTTAAAAAGTGGGGCAGAGGATCTGAACATTTGTTCTAATGAAGACACAGAGGTATCCAAAAGGGACATGAGAAGGTATGCAATATCATTATTATGCATATTCAAATCAAAGCCACAATGAGATATCGCCTCATACCTAACAGAATGACTCTTATCACAAAGATGAGATGAGAAAACATTGGGATGGACGTAGAGAAATGGAACCTGGTGTGTACTGATGGTGGGGATGTAAATTGGTGCAGCCATTTCGGAAAACAGTATGGAGGTTTCTCACAGAATTAAAAATAAAACCACCACAAGATTCAGAAATTCTGTGTCTAGGTATGAATTAAAAAATAAGAACAGTAATTTGAAAAGATAGTTGTACTCCATGTTCCTTGAAGCATAATTTACAATAACGAAGACATGGGAACACCTAAGTGCCCATTGATGGACAAGTGGATAAAAAAGCAAAAAGGTTTGCATGTGTCTGTTTGTGTGTGTACACTTGAATATGTATTTATAATAGAGAATTATTCAGCCATAAAAAGAAGGAAATCCTGCCATTTGCAACACCATGGATGGACCTTAAGGGCCTTATGCTAGGTGACAAAAGTCAAACAGATGAATACAGGCTTCCCCCTAGCCGAAAGCAGAATAGACATTCCTGTTTGTTTTTATTTGGTAGGTAATTTAGGGGGTCTGGGAATGCTAAAAAAAAAATTTTATATAAATTACTGATAATAGCATTCCCAAACCCCAGAAATAACCTTTCACATCATAGCAAATAAGAACACTCGGCGGGGGCGGGGGGAACACATGAGGAATCTTAAACTTATAAATACAGAAAACAGAGGCAGGGTGGAATGTGGATATAATGGGTGAAGATGTTGAAAAGATATAAACTTTGTTATAAATGTCACGTGGTGTAATGGTCAGCGTGGTGACAATATGGTGACTGTAGTTAACACTGATAATATTTGAAAGTTGCTGAGAGTAGATTTTAAAATTTCCCAATACAAGGAAAAATTTGTAACTCTATATGCCATGGATGTTATAGTGATCATTTCATAATATATACATGTATTGAATTATTATTATGTTGTGCACCTGAAACTAATGTTATAGGTCAGTTCTAAGAAAAATAGCAAAGAACAAAATTATATTATTTTTCGTATTTTTACTTTTATAAATGAGGCTCCTGGAATTTTTGAAAGTTAGATATGTGTTTCACATATTTCTGTTACAATTGCTAATGTAGATAATTGAATCTATTTCTTATTTTGTTAGATCACCTCAAACGTGTTTTTTAATATCCCCATAAATATAAATATACAAAAGGCACCTCTGTGCCTCTAAACTAGGCTTAATCTGAGTTTCTGCCTTCAAGAAAGTGAAGTCAATATACCAATTTATTTAATTTCAAGAACAACTTTAAATGCTGTTTATAGGAAACAAATAAAATGCTTCTTCCTCCTCTCTTCCTTACTATCTGCTGTCTGCCTGCCTTCATTCCTGCCTCTCTTCCATCACAAAAAAATTCTTCCCAGAGTAGTAAAGTCCTTTTTCAAAATCTGTAATTCCAAAAGTTCAAAGTGTCAAAACCAATCATAGTGAACTGATTTCAAAGGCAGGATGGAGTTGGGTTTCTGCTAATGAACCTGACTCATATTTAATGCATAACCGTTTCTCCAAATAGGTCAAACGCGCAGTGGGATCCCACTGTGCCTGAATTAATGATGCCCACCCTGTCTGACTGAGCACCTAGATCTTCACTGAATGTCCCGGGGTGTCGGCGACCTTGACAGTCATCCTCGCGGCTTCAGGAAATATCTGTATGGTAGATGCTGTGTGTATTTAAAGCTTAGAGTAGTTTTACTCTCACGGGCCCTCCATATAGTTGCAGGGTTCAGGCAAAATGATGCAGCCCAGGTTCTCTTTTTAGATTCTTGCCTTCACCTTCCGTAGGAACCTGTGTCCTGCTAGTGTTCCTGTCATCAGAGCCCATACCTTTAACCTCACTGAGCTTCCTTTTCCTCCCTGATCAGTCAGACGCACCCCCCGCTGCTCCCTGTGAAGGAGACTCCATCTCAGAGACCACTCTTCACGTGGCGTCGCTGGGCAACACTCGTCTACTGGCTTCTCTTTTACTCCCTCAATTTCACAGATTTTAGAAGTGTTTGCATTTTTTTTTTTTTTTTTTAATGCAGCACTGTCCCCCTTATTCCTGGGGATACTTTCCAGGACCTGCAGTGGATGCCTGTAGATCTGAGAGTAGCAAACTCTGCAGGCACAACTCAGAGACATGAGGGCACAAAACCAGGCCACCGTGCTGAGGCAAGTCACAGACTCATCCATTTCCCAGTTCATAGAAAATTACTTTACACAAACCACTGTGTCTAAAAAAGACACTGTAGTCACACCCTGATGGATGACAACGTAGTCCACATACATCCCAAGGAACCCAGCTCATGACCAAGACCAGGGAAGCAAACATGATGAACTAAGTTAAAGGAATACATGCTTCCTCCTCCTCTCTCTGCCTGCCTGCCCACCCGCTCACCTTCATTCCTGCCTCCACCCGTCCTTCAGAAACAAAGGCAACGTCTGCACCTTACTAAATGTGCCACAGAGGTAAAATGAGCTCACGCAGTTGGAAAAGTGGCACTTACAAACTTTCTCAGTGCAGGGTTTCAATTTGTGAAAAATGCAGTATTCATGAAGCATGATAACAAAAAATGCAGTAAATCAACCCCACAGTGGAAACTGTGTGTGTGTATCATGTACCTATATATACTCTTTTCCTGTGCATATGAAACAGGCCCAGAAGATATTCACCATTGCTAATAAAATATTAGAATGATAACAATATACTGTAAGAAAAGTGATGTAACTGCAGTCTCTTTTCCTCTCACTCTCAGAATGTCTCATGTTTGTGGACTGCTGATGACCACGGGTAATTAAAACTGTGGAAAAGAAAACAGTGGGTAAGGGAAGACAACTGTAATTTTGCTTCTTTAGTTTTATAATCATTATCAGATTCTTGAAAAGCCAGAGGTCAGGCCCCTGGGATGTCCGTGGCCACCCACTGTCCTATCACCACAGGCCTCAGCTCCAGCTGGCATGCACAGCACAGCCACCTTCATCTCATTAGCTCCAGCTCATGCCCTGTCTCTTCTACTAAAAGGTGAAGATCACAAAGGCAGAGACACCCATCGTCGTACCCCAGCTCCCAGCACAGAGTGTTGCTTTAATACAGATCTGTGAAACAAGTGAATCTGCACATGTACGCAGGCACATCTGCAATGATTTTAAATATTACACAAACACTAGCCTGGCACAGCGGATCTCATCCTACCTCTTAGCTGACAATAAACAAATCCTCTGAATGAGACGTTTGCTAAATTATGAAATCATGAATCCCTTGAAGTAGGCATTTGCTTAATTATTCAATCATGAAATCTCTTTATCCATTTTGAAAGACCATTCAGGTGTGAGAAGGAAACCTGACCTACTTTATTGGCAGAATAATAAAATAAAGAGGATAACAATGTCTTGAATACTTACAATATGCTAGAATTTTGACTTTTGTGACGTTGATGTGATTCACATTTTACAGATGAAGACATTGAGGCCAAAATGCTTCTCTGACTGAGCAGGTCTGACTTACTAACCTCATCAAGAGGAGGTTCTGATTTTTTGACAGAAAAATGTCCTGTGAGCAGAACACTCACACGGGTGCAGAGGAAACAAGTGCTCCTGACTCCTGCTCTCCAGGGCTTGAAGCCTCAGAGGTCTCCAGAGTGCTGCTTTACTCTGTCAACCAGCTGCAGGAGCCACAGTTCACTAAATTCACTTGCAGAGGAAAGGCAGGTAGGAAACCAGGACAGACGACCCTAGTCATCCTCACCTGAGATGAGAAGAATGGAATCATGGAATAACACCAGTCTTCACTCAGTCCAGCTTCAAACAAAGCTGGGAGGACGTCCCTGAGAGCAACAGACTAATAAATGCCTAATTCTCACCCTTACTTTAGGGAAAGAAAAGCCTCTGTAACCATTTCAACTGCTGGTATTTCTCTGAAATGTGAAAATCCAGAAGTCGGGCTCTGCCTCCAGGGCCTTAATATATCTCATATTAAATTTTACTGAAACAGAGACTCAAGCAGTCCACGCTGGCAAATGTTCTTGATGTCATTAGACTACTTAAAACAAGTGGAGATTGACCCTGATAGGTGAGACAGCTGTTACATTTGGACAGAGCAAGCCGCTTTAGGTCTGGCCTCATGGGAATCACAAAGGAAAGTATAGGGCTTGACAGCAAGGGTGAGGGGTAATGGAGAGGCGGGTGGGCTCGCAGCAGATGTAGATCTTGGCAGACCTATTCCCTGCTCACGGCAGGACCCAAGTGGCGATCCCCACCAGCAACTTTGCTCCTGTGCACAGCCACGATGGTGGCCTAGTCTGAGCAGGACACTCGGTAGGGCACATATTTGCTTGTTCTGGATCCCACACAATAGGCCTGGATGACTTGGAGTCTGTTCTGCTGCTCTATCAGGGCATAGAAGCTGATTCATAGCCCTGTTGACTGCTGAGTATAGTAGCAAGCCAACCATTGAGGAAGCCGGAGCAGAGAACCCAGCAACCGCAGTGCCCTTCCTTAGGCAGGAAACCAAGCCATCCATCATCCTCTAAAACTTTTCTCAGCTGACAACATCCCCCAAAATTGGAGCTGAGGCAGTGGCCTCATCTCAGAATAGACCCTGGGATTATTTTAACTAGAAGCTCTGCACAGTGCAGGAAATCAACAAAATCAAAAGGGAATCAACAAAATGGGGACAAAATTTGCAAATTACATATCTGAGAAGGGGTACATAAACAAAATATACAAAGAACTCATATGATTCAATAGTAAATAAACAAAAACTAAGCAGAAGATCTGAGTAGACGTTTTTCCAAATAAAACGTACAGATGGCCAATAGGAACATGAAAGATGCTCAATAAAGGGAAGAATTTAAGGTTTTGTCCAAAAAACAAGCGTCTTTGACTTGAATAAATATAGTTCATAATAATTGCAGCAACAAAATACAATTCATGAATTTGTGTTGCAACTTGCTTATCCTAGTTTTCTGTACTTTATATTATGCTTCCGTAAGTGGGAGATAATCAAATGATTGAATTGTGACCTGTAATTCATTATAACCATATTGTTATAATGTGTTAAAAACTGTGTTTTGGGGGACTAGATTGAATATACTAGTCATAACCCCAACCCCGCCCAAAAAGGGGACCTTTGGGAGCTCATTAGGGTTGCTGAGTCAGGTCACGAGGATGGGACCCTCATGATGGGACAAATGCTGTGTAAAAGGAGGAAAGGACAGGTCTCTCGGCCATGTAGGGACATAGCAAGAAGGCAGCCGTCTGACAGCCAGGAAGACGTTTCTCCCCAGAACCCAGCCAAGCCGGCACCGCCATCTTGTACTTGCCGAATGCCTGAACTTTGAGAAACGAATGTCATTTAAGCCACCTAGCCTGCTGGATTGTTGGAGCAGCCCAGAGTCAAATGATACTTGTTTAATTAACTGGTCTTGATGGAACTTTTAAGTATTGCAAAATGAAATAAAAACATAATTGACAAGTATGGATAATAATGGCCTCTTGCAAAGAAAAACCTGCCGACCCTGGTACCTTAGCGGGTAAGTCCGCCGAGTGTCGGCCCCACACATCCCAAGGCTGCAGGTTTGAGACCCAGGGACTGCGGTAACAAACAAGATGAACAAAAAAATGAAATAAAATGCTTCTTTATCTCTCTTCCTATCTAATTGCCTTCATTCCTATCTATACTTTTCCTTAAAATAAACAAAAAAACAAGAAAATAACTTCAGCTTTTTATGCCTTAATAAAATAACTCTTCCATTTAAGAATTAGGCGATAACATCTTAGAAAAACATTTGCGTGTGTATACACATAAATATATGCATGTGTATGCATATATACTCAGATATGATATCTACCCCTAATATACACCCTAATGTAAAATCCATAGTCTGCCTTCAGAAAACCAGAAGGGAATCGTATGCATCTACAAACTTGAGAAGTATCCTGTGCTGTTGTCTTTTGAGCCCAGGTTAAAACTAGCATTAGGACCTAATTTGATTCCAGAACCTGGAGCCTTGTGTCCAGTTCTGGTGGGTTGTACTTTGCCTGTCAGCTGTTCACACTGCCCCCACCCCTTCCCATTGGATGTTGGGGAAACCTTTAGCCCCTTGGCCTGACCTGGGTGTCAGGAAGCACAGCGTAGGGGGCACCCCGACTGCAGGCAGGGCCGCCCTGCAGGAGAAACAGGCTTCTTTCCTGACGGAGATCCCAAGCTAACTATTCTGTGAAGCTCTCCGTGACCCACCGTCCGAGCTCACTATCCTACACTAGCACCTGGGTCTGTGAGTTTAAGGAACTGAATGTGGATAGTTCTGGTGTTGAGAGACTTCCCCTCACAAAAGTTCCAGTGTACAGAATTAGGGGTGAGGGTGCTCACAGAGGTTCACTCTGAGCTCCTGGATCTTTGAGTTTCTAACTCCGTGTGTGGGTTAGGAAAGGTGTTGGCTAGTATGAAGTACAAATAGTGAGTCTGAATATGGGAGCTGGAAATACTCCATATCTATTATCCTGTAGTATTACTTATGAATTTTTAAATTGCATTTTCAAGATGATGTGGTAAAGAGTAGAACTGGACTGTTTGTTGCTGGTGACCTTACTACATTATCTACAGAAGATGCCTTACAGTGGCGCACTCCTTAAACCTGTATCATGTAGTGATGCAGTGTTCCTGCAATAAAATTTAAATTAAAAAATGTTTAAATACGATGGTCTCAGAAAGGTAATAGGTTCCCTCTAGTGGGACGTGAACACTGTGCTTGAATCCCTTCCCCCAATGCAGGGTCATTTCGTTGGCTTTGTCTGAAGGAAAGGGGGCCTCCTAGGCCTGTGACAGTGTGGTTGCCATACATGTATTTTCCCTTTTATGTAATGTGTAAATATCTAAATTCAATTTTGTCACTTCCCTCTGGAGACTTCGCTTTGATGGCAAAGTCGTTGAAGGGATCATCTCCCTTGCCTTCATTTTACAGCTGAGCTTACACGTTCTGGAAATCCGCTTTGACCTTCGACTCTATTAATTTTACAGAAAGTAAATCCTGATTCTCTGCTGCTCTGTACTTTAAGAGGAAAAGAATGACCCAAATCCCCTGCTTTCTTGAAGTCATTAGCTTTCTGCTCCATATCATTTACACTTGAAGTTAAAACTGCCTCTTCAGAGTTTAATAACATATAAAATGTTAATTCTGAATCACCAAGAAGAATTAAAACTGCACCCAATGTGCTGTCAGCAGCACATTACAGAAGTGGGCTTTGGTTTCACCATTGGCAAAGCAAAAACAAGAAGAGAATGTGGTGAAATGTAGTCATGAGAATGGCTTCCAACTCAAATGGTCAGTCATCAACACCACAAGAGTCCATTAGGACGAGTTATAGAAACGTGGAGCTCTGAATCCCCACTCCGTGTGTTCCATCTAACCCTCGTGGCAGGTCTTCATCAAAGCACATGCTTCATTGCTCTTCGGTAACGGCTGACAAAGCCATTCTAAACTGGAGAAGGGTTGACTTTCACCAAACTTTTTTTTTCTTCTTTTCTTACAGAAAACGATGTGCTTGGTTTCGGAACTCTGGTCAGTACTTCCAATACCTACGATGGATCTGGTGTGGTGACCGTGGAGACAGACCAACCGCTCCTGTGGACGATGGGCATCCAGTGCCCATCGTCTGGCCACCGTCCACTGCCTGGCCTCTCAGCCGCCTCATTTGCGGACAACTCTGCACTCAACAGACGACATTCACCTTGACTTGCAGGAATCAAAACCTCTCCGTGGGCAGCCCCCTGGTTTGAAAGATTCTAATAGTTAGATAATCCAGGGTACATTATACATGACAGAGCTTAGTATTAAAATATAGGATGGAAATCATTTGTTAAGGCAAATAAGCGCTACTACCTCCAGGTGGGAAATTAACGTGGAGCGTTCACTACTGAAAGCAGTACTGTTGATTCTCATGTTCGTAATCATTCCGTTTGTCCTACGATATTATTTTAATTTTCAAGCCAAGCAAGCTCTGTGGTGTGTAGCTCTTGATTAAATGCTTGACACCCAGGGCATCGCCTGAGTGTCTGTTGGAGCATCTCTGTTAGATGATGTAGAGATTCCTTCCACATGAGGGTGCAGTGAGTCAGAACTGCACCCCTGCGCTCTGGCCTTATTATACTGTCTTTGCTCGTGTCTATAAAAATAATCAAGAATCAGTGACCTCATTATTCCGTGTGAAAACGGGTAGTTCTGTAAGCTGGATGTGACAAATGGCAGGAAAGAGAAGGGACAATTCATAAATGCCTCTTGACAGAGTCACCCCAGACTCAGCTTCTGAAGCGAGCGTGCCATGCTTCTTGCAGCCTGCATGGCCCTCGTCATCACAGCCTGGCTGGGAAACGTGCAGGGACATCAGCAGCTGGATCGCTCTGACATACGTTAGGCTGGAAAAACTACTGGTTCACAGACCACACGTTTTTTCACACTCCCAGATTGGTGACCATCACTGGGCAGCTGTGGGTCTGGCGGCCTGCATCCTTGTCCCAGTCCATCATTTGCCTGCATTCCCGGAACCCCTTTCCTGGCTGGAAAGTGGAAAGGGCTGGAGTGAAGGTGCCTGATGCCCCTGCCACACAGACACTGAGCCCTGCAGTGACCAACCCCGTGGGTGAGCCACCCAGGGTGGAAGTGTCTTCTCGTGTCTTTTATGATGGAATGCCCTTTATCCAACCAAAGGTTGCGTACAAGCCATGGTGGGAGGAGGACCTGCGTGCGCCCCAGGTCGCTGTCAGAGCGGGACCACAGCTCTTCTTCCAGTGCTACAGAGGGGGTGGGGACCGCCAGCGGGGAGCAGAGGGGGAGTGGCTAACCTCCCTACTTACAGTTGTGGACTCTTCATCGTTGGAAATGATACTTAATATTTATGCATAATTATATGTGAGATTGAATTCCAATGTCAAATAGAAACATCGTAGTATCAAATGTGCATGTCTGTGGTCAGTTAGGAAATGACTCCATTTTCTCAGCAGCATTTCATTGTAGTGTCATACCTGTTCCTGTGATCAGTCTCAGTCAGTGCTTCTCTACTAAGACAAGAGATTTGCCCCAAGGATGGTTAACACTGCTGGATTTCTCTCCCCTACTTTGGAGAGCAGCCCACTGTATGACTGAGTACTCTCTCTAAGACCCATGGAGCTCACTCTAGACAGCACGTGTTCACACTGTATCTTCAGGTGACTGACTCTGGAGCACCTGTCCCCTTGTCGGAGGATTTAGGGAGGAAGAGCAGATGGCTGGCTTTCAAAGATGTTTATGTCCTTGGAGAGGAACATGACACACACAGGGGAGCGGGGAAATGCATCTTCACTCCTTTGTTTTTGCAAAGCAAACGGAGAGCCATTTCCTCTTGGGATGGCAATGAGGCCACCTAACTAGTGACAACGTAGAGCAAGAGGAGGGGAGGGGACATGTGGCCTGGGCACTCACAAAGTACATACAAGCATCAGGGTCAGGCTGCTGTCCATGCAGAATGCATTTCGGACCTGCTCGCCGCTCCTACTCAGTTGTGCCTTCTGAGACAAACTATCAAAATAAAGCAGCGCTTGGACTCAGCGTGATTAACAGTGATGAAACACGTCCATAGGTAAGACTGTAGTCAGAAACTGTTCTTCCCCCCTAAGGTCTGTGATTATCAAGGGTGTTGTCTGAAGGGTGACTTTCAAACTACATTGACTGACCCACCAGACATACCCTTGTGGAGCAGCGGTTAGGTCAGTCGCCTCCGAAGGAACACAGGCTGCATATCCGTGGGTCCAGGGGGGAATGACCAGTATGAACAACTAAATAAAAATAAAGTGTTTCATCCTCCTCTCTCTGCCTGCCTGCACCTTTGAAAAATAAAGAAGAAATTGACACTTGTGACCTAGTGCACACAAGCACACTGGACGCTCAGTGTACTCAATAAATTTATTCTGAATTGGGAAACACAGAAAATAGTTCTTGATTTTTAAAATTTGGTGAAAGGAAAAGTAAAATAAAGGGACCTTTTAAAAAAAAAAATGTGTGTACACACACGTCTGGACATGGGTTGTACAATGAGCCTAGGTCTATTTCCTAAGTATGGGACAACTGACCCCTTAACAATAAAGGTTTTATTCTTCTCTGCTTGTTAAGAGGAGTAACTGGTGATGGCAGACTAAATGTGATGCTATTTGGGAATAATAAAATCAATAATAGGAATGAGGAAAGGAATGCTAGGAATGAGGAAAGGAATGCTAGATTATTTGTGTCTAGAGCATTCTATTCGGAATAGAATAAATGAGCCTGTATTTGGGAGAGATTAAAATTGAAGCCACAAGGTCAAGCCATTCCCAGTGAGTCAGTGTCTATGGAATGGAAAATTCTGATACATACAGTACGGTCAGCCCTTGTCCACAGATTTCATTTATCAATCATACTTCTCTTTTCTGATGAGCCCCAGTCTGAGTCTGATCTCTAAACACTTTCCCAGACAGCCGTGACCGATTCTTCTCCATTGGCCTGGCACCCCTGGGGCTCAGAGCTAATAACGTGAGCTCGAACACTGCACACAAAACAGCTCCGGTTCCCACCTGGGAAAGAGGTCGCGACATCACTTTTCTGCACAGTAAACAGCTAAGTAAACAGGCCCAATTACTTGTTCCCTGTGCACTTAATTCTACCACGGAAAGCAGGGGCTTTAGATCCAGCCAAAAACAACATCACCCTTGCCAAGGACTTCAAAAACCAGGTCCTGAGATGACTCAAAGTTAAAAGAAATTTCTCATCAGAGACCCAGAGCTGCTTCAAGAACAAAAAAATTCAAGATCTCTAATTCTATATTAGCCCAAAGGTGGGAAAGAGCTTTTAACAGAAGTTGATGAAAGTGAGATGACAAATCAGACCTTCAACACTTTCTCTTTCAAGAACACCTTTAAAACCTTAAGGAAATATTTACTAGCCAGTGTTTTTGAACAATAAGCATGGGCAATGTTAAGTATGAAATTCTGCAGGATCTGAACAGAGAGTCCCATCTGAGTGATAAAATTATGTGCTTACTACTTAACATGACCCTCTGCTACACTCTCCCAACCTCGGAAGTGTGAGCGTTTGTCTGCAGTGACTGCAAATTGTCTCTAGTTTTGCAGGGCCATTTACCAACCTGTTCCCAGACCCCAGCAACATGATAACGTGGATTCCAAAGTCCCTGAAAATAAGTATGCTTTTCCTTCCTTGATCCCTAACTACCCAAGGTTTAAGTCAGGACTTTAAACTTCCCCTTGAATAGCTTCTTCAGTCCTAAGTAGAAAGAGCCTAATTCTAGATTGCCTCAACCTGGTTATCTGCTTGCTCAACTCGCTTATCTGAAGATGGAAATAATGGGCATCAAGCCAAGGCTAGAACTTAAAGTCATCATCCAAGGCAAAATATTGGCAAATAAAGGGAAATCAAAAGGCCATGGAATTTTAAGGTACTTGAAATGAATAGATAAGGGGAAAATGAAATTACTGGCCTAGTGGATGGAGGTTTGAGAGAGAATTGTGAACTAAAGGAGCCAAGGTCAAAATAATATAAAGAGCATATTTGACTGCTGATGCTCGAAAACAATGGCAAAAATGAGGTTAAAAACAAATTTTTCTTGCAGCTGAAGCTATTTCTAGCTTTGGAGTTTCAAGGAATCACCTTGTCATGAGCTGAAGTAGACTACTGTCAAGAATACAGGTTATGTTCAAATACTTTGAAAGCATGGAATGCCACATTTATATTTGCTTTGTTTGAGTTTACACCTAATTGTTCCACTAATTCAAACTTTAACACACATATGCAATTAGCCTTAGGAGTCGGGACCATGCAGAAGGCCATATGATATAGCCAACTGAATGACGCACACCATACATCAATATGTGTGATTTTGATTCATTGGTCTCATTGAAAAGAAAAATAGCTCTAATAACAAACTTTTAAAAAAATGACTACAAAATCGTTTTTATATTTTTTAAAAAAAACACTAAAAAGATTATCTTCATTGTTATTTTTATTAACAGTTACTCAGCAAATACTTGCCACTTGCATAGAAACCCTGCCTCAGGCTGTCAAACCACACCTTCCTGGCTAACCCCACCAACTTCAGTGCCATCAGTGATACAATCAAAACATGACTAAAAATAGGCCTTCACTTCTACAGCTTTGGGACCAAATTTTTGAGGGGCGTCGAGTAAAGGATTTCTTAGACTAAATAGAGTTTATATTTGTTTGTACTATAGGAATAAGTGACCATCAATTCTCTTCTATATCCATTTCATTCATTTAAGAAATACTTTTCTTTCTACATTTCATTCCCTTTTCATGAAGAAATTTTCCTAGGCCCCAGTGGTCCACGCATTCTGCTCTTTTATTTGCACTCCTTAAAATTCAGGGAAGCCTAAGTGAATAATGAGATGAGGAGAAATGGTGCAGAAAGTTGTTGGGATGGCTTTTAGTCAGTGAATTTATTATGCATATTTTAAAGTTGACCTTTTCATCCAAGTTTTTATTCAATTCCATTGCAAGGAATTGAGCAATGGGCACGCTGAGTGTTTATATGCCAGCAGCATTGAACAATGAATTTCATGAGGAAAGAGTCATAGATTAAATCACAAAGAAGCCAATATATTCTTTTTAAGGCTAAATGGTGATAGACTGGAGATTTTCAGGAAGAAAATAAGTTGTCCACAAAAAGAAAAATATGTCCTAAGTTTTAGGAAATGTTAGTCATTTTCAGAATTCCTTCTCTCGGTTACATGTGACCAGAAAGAATGTATCCCTATGAATACCTAAACGATTAGTCACCTCCATCCTATTTTTGTCCCTTACCGTGCACAGAAATGAACGTTTGTTTTTTTACCGTTTCTCTAAGGTTTAACCTGTCTCTTGATAGATACACAGATGAAAGAACTCAGATGAAAATGAATTTCCCTGCTCAGGGGAGAGTGTTCCAAAATCCAGGAAGGGGACCAGCTGAGCCTGTGTGGCTTCCTTATAACCAGGAGTTAGAACTTTCAATGAGGCAGAAAATCCGGTTAAATTGGAAAGTCCAAATTGACATTATTGTCCATAATAAACACATTTGAGTACCTACTGCAAAGCACAGACTAGGATGGAATGATGTCCTCCCAGGCTTACATTGTAGTTAAATGTGAGATGAGAGAGAGGAAGGGGGAAAGTGATAGGAAAAGGAGGAATAAAGAAAGCTACATGAGAATGGAGATGAAGACTAGAGGCCCAAATGGATATGCCCTTGGGAAATGGGGCGATGGGGCGGGGAGCAGAGAGAAAGCTTTGCTTCCTCCTCTCCCAGTCCATTCGAAATGCCAGTGAGCATTAACTTCAGATAGTCATACGAAAGTTAACAAAGCAGAAGATGGACTTCTATACATAGTGAAAAACAAAAACATGTTTGTGAGAAGCTTATGATAATCGGTCCATGTTAAGAGCAAAAAGTGACACACTATGCATATGAACATCTTTATCATAAATATGCAAATCTAAGAAAACTGGATGATGTTTACATTCTTACCATGGCTAGCCTTAAATAACAAAATGGTAGGCAACTGCTCTTTTTACTTCTTTTTTTTCTGTTAAAAACCAAAACCAGTAGCATATATGATTTAAAAAACTAAAGTATAATTGTTTTAATTTAATATATTAATTAAAAATATCTGGCTCCGGGGTGGGGGACAACCAATGTAGACAATTAAATAAGAAATAAATTAAATGCTGCTGCTTTCTTTCTCTTGTAGCCTGCCTACTTGCCTTCATTCCTGCCTGCATCTTTCCTTTAAACATTTTTAATCTCTACAATAAACACAAATGAATCTTCATGTTTCATAAAAATGTTGTCTTACATTTCAAAAACATCCATACAAAAATCTAGAGAGGCCGGCACCCTCAAATTCTCTAAGACTGGCAGATGAGAACACACAGAGAACAGGCTGGAGGTGGTGATCAGAGAAGCGGTCTGACTGAGCACAGGCACAGAAGGCCGTCACTGTCTGACTCATCCTGCGGTGTCTCAGGCATTGAGAGACAGCATTTATTTCATCATCCAGAAACACTTTCTTCTTCATAAACACGATCTGACCTTTTCACGCAGTCACCTATTCATCCTACAAAGATGGAGCAGCTCCTCCTTAAATTCCATTTTAATCATTATCGCCACACCCTTGCTTTTACCCTCAACTCTCTAGTTGTGTTCACTTGACAAAACCAAAACCCTGTGAAAATCCAGCTCTCTACCTCCCTAACCCTGAAGATAATTGCAGGAAAATATGAAACACATGACTGATCTCACCTAAAATTAAATGCCTACATACCTGTATAAATACTGTCCTTTCACTGGGCCTGGCAAGGACGTTCGGGGCTCAGGTTCACTCATCCCTGTATCACCAGTTCCCTCTTCCCCTGCATCGTTTTCAATAGCATTAAAAACTATCTTAAATTCTTCTGTTGACTTCACATCCTGTCTCAGCTGTCACCTTATTTCTTTATTCGCCTTTGCAGTGAAAAGCTGCCTAAATAAATGCACTCTTTCTAATCATTTTCCTCCCCACCATTTCTCCCTTAGAGCCCCTCTAAGATGCTTGACTCCCACCCCATCAAATTACTGTCTCTAAAGGCCCCAGTGGCACCATCTTGTCAAAGCAAGTGGTGAAGCTGGTCCTCAGCCTGACCTATGGGGACCACACAACGACCACTTTCCCCTTGACATCCAGGTGGCCAGTCTCTCCTGGACTGACTTCTCACTCACTGGCTTCTCCTTTCTGGGCCCTTTCCTCTAGCCTTTTAGGGGTAGGCCACTGCTAGGTCAGTCCTCTTTTCCTTGTCCCTGTCCCTGTCCCTGTCTGCTCACTCTCAGGAGCTCATCTAGTAAGACGGCCTCGGACAATGTCTGACAACATGGAAACTCATAGAGCGTGTCGTCTACTCGGCATCTCCACTCTGAGATGTAAGAGGCCTGTCCCATTCGGCCGGTCCTCCACTGAACCTGTGCTCTTCTCCCGAAAGCCTGATTTCTCTGCTCAAGACCTTCTCATCTCAGTGGTGGCAACTCCACCCTTCCAGTGGGTCAAGTTCCAGGCCTTGAATCCTCCTCTCTCTCACAATGGATAACTCTAGTTTCATCTTAGGATTTGAACCTCACTATTTCTCCCATTATCACCCAGTCCAAGCCACTGTCATCTCTCATCAGAATCAATAGTCCCTCTCTCGACTTTGTCTTTCTTCCCCATGACTCTCAGTGTGCTGCCATGTCAATCAGGCCATTTCTCTATTTAAAACCCTGCAGAGGAAAAAGGCAATGTCCATACACAGTGGGCTAGAATGCCCCGGACCTGGCCCTCTCCTCCATAACCTCTCTCTCAAATTCTCTTGCTTGGCTCACTTTCTTTAGGCCTCAGGGGCCTCCTAGTTGTTCCTTAAACACACCCCATTGCCTCAGGGCCTTTGATCTAGCTGTTCTCTCTGCCTGAAATGCTCCCCCATCACCACCTGCTGTTTTTACAATCATTTCTCACATCTCATCTCCACAAGGCCTCCATGGAGAGTGTTGTTTAACAAATGTGCCCATTCCCCTCACCCCATCCCACCCTATTCCTGGCACTTTCAACCTTCTTGACCTTGCTTTAATTTTTATTTCCAAAGAATGAATCACCTTCTAGCATGCCATATACTTTACTTCTTTATTATGCTCTCTCTCTTCTACTTGCAGGAATGTACTTGCTAAAATGGGCAAGGATTTGTGTTTTCTTTTGTTTCACAGTTGTCTCCTAAGCCCCTCAACATCTGGCAACTACTGGAGTCCTGCAATCAAGTGCTTTCTGAGAATTCACTATGCGAATGTGTGCCAGGCACCAGGAATTGAGCGTAACCTAAGACTAACGTGTCACCCATCTCCTTGTGGCTTACAGTCAAATTTTTATCGAGATTTCCCGGAGACAACTATTTTTAGGAATAGTGAAGCATAGCATCTGCCAAGTTCTAACGAGTCCACTAACCCTGTGCTTTGGATTTCAGATAAGAAAAAGACTACAAATCAGGACCCGAGGGTTCCTCAGTCCCATATGTCAAAAAGGATTTGCCCTAATGATTAGCTATAATTAATGATGGAAACAAAAGAAACCAACGAAGACACATGTCATTTGAGTCTGTCAAGAACTCCTCCCCTAGACAAAAAAGACCAGCTCCCAATGAAAACATCCCCATTTTAGAAAATTCCCCTGACATGGTAATCAAGTCTTACCCTTTAGTCAATAATTAGCTGGACAGAACCCTTCCATGCTCATTTTTCTGCAGTTCTGGCAGCAAATTGATAACCTCGGGCAATTTTTAATTAGCACCCTTTCAAAATGGTGCACTTAATTAGTCAACGATGAAATCACCTCATCCAAATGATTAAGTTCAAACTGCATTTCCAATCCATCCCGTGTTCACGGTCAGCCCAGGTCACCCACCGAGGACTGCCCCTCACGGTGGCCCGCCTGTGTCTGAGGGTGCGCACAGCACGGCCTGCCGTCCATCTGCTGTTACTTCCTGTCACCTGCTGTCCAGCTCGGGTTATCATTCCCATGATCAGAAACAGCTCTGGCTCCATCCTAAACCCTATGGAGACAGTACTTCAAGATAAGCCTTCTATGTCGGAATAAATTCCCTGTACTGCTCAAGGTGAGGTGTCTGTGGTGGCCATAGTTAATGGACAGGACATTGTGCTTATCACAGGAGACTTATCACTTATCTGACTGATGATGAATCCCATTTGCAGAGACTTATCACAGGAGACCACGCCTCCTGACACGCCCACACCCAAATAGCATTCCTGAAGCAGCCACTGTGCAGTGAATGTGTCCACAGGATCTTAATGAATTCTAGGATAAAACTGGGATTCAGAATGTGCCCTGCAGGCTTAAGGGTTAAGTCTGCCTGCTCAGCCCACACATCCCAAGAACCCTAGTTTTCAACTCAAGGCCCCAGGGAGGCGGGCAGGGGGTGGAGACAACCAGGGTGAACAACTAAATGAAAGAAATGAATGCTTCCTCCTCTCTCTTCCTGCCTGCCTGCCTTCATTCTCGTTTGCACCTTTCCTCTAAAAGAAAAACAGCAACTGGGATTCCGGTAATTTTTACTCCAACACATAAATGAGAAAATGGAGCACTAGGAAGCTTAAATAGCTCACCCAGCGTTAGACATGCACTTGTACAAGCTCAGAGCTGAAGGAAGCCTAGACACTGACTCTGGAACAAAGCTTATCTGACTGATGAATCCCATTTGCAGACAGTGTCCTCCACTGACAGAACCTGAGATCTGCCCGCATGCCACAAGCACAGTTAAATCCAGGGATGACTTTCCTTCCCCTAAGGCGACCAAATTATTTCAGAATATTTTTCCAGGCTTCCAAACATACAATTGACTAATGACACATGCATCTTGCTTATGTGTTCTGTATTGAAATGCCACTAGATGGCAGCCAAGTCTTACTAAAATTTATATATATATATATATATATATATATATATACACACACACACATATACATGCATCCAAGGGTGTTTAATATCTATACATAAAGACTATATTACTGTCTAGCTACATCCACTGTGTGTTATATACATGTGTATACAGAGTACATTACTGCCTATATAAATCTATTGTGTATACATACATATACATATATGCATGTGTGTTTATATGTCTGTATATAAAGCATATTACTGCCTATATAAACATCTGCTATATATGTACATATACATCTGTATGCAAATATATGTCCATATGTTTATATAGAGTATATTACTTCCCATATGCACCTACTATAATGTGGATACACTGATTCACACTATATTTAATGGTCCCCTTTTATCTTGGCTAAGAAGACAGTATGAAAATGAAGTCCATTTTCTATGAACAGTATCTTAATGACTAAGTACAGAGAAATGGGACCACAACAGCATTATCAGGATGCCAGGATGCTCAGCACTGCCCTAGAAGAGCTATTGGCGGTCCCAGCTGAGCTGGGTCCATGTCCCCATATTCTTCACTTAGACACTGAAGTTGGGGAACCACGTAGTGGAGTGCTGCAGGGGCCCGAAAAAACCTTTCAGATCACTCTCGGTCCCTGCTCAATAAGCCATGCATTGCGGTTTGGTTTTTGTCAGCCAGTGACTGAACATCACTACACAGAGGCATGGTTTTTGACTCCCAGGAGTCACAACTATGGAGGAAATCGATTCGTGCACAAGGAGGAAAGTAAAATCATAAAAAGAAACTGCCCTCTTTCTCAAAAATAAATCCAGAATATAGACCTCTTCTTTATCCTTCCCCAAATAAAGACCCCAAGCAACTACAGACATATTAGTAACAAGAGGTCAATGTAATTTTTTCTTCCCAAACATCATGATGGATGATCATGATGGCTATAAATAAAGCCTGCAGGCTCCATACGGGCAAAGAGCAGGAGGTGGCCACATAATATCAGCTCTGATGTTGCCACTATTCACTGTTGGAAAATAATAAGCAAATTTGAGAGGTGGGGGTGAGGAAATGTGGCTCTTTGCTTTCCCATTAACTTTTCCTTTGAACCAAAGCTGGCCTACCCAGTTCTCATCTCCCCGACACTTCTCCAAGGATCCCTGACAGAAGGCTGCAGCAGAGGACGGAGCAGACATGTCTGCTGTCTACTGCAGGACAATATGTGTGCAATGGTGTGCAGTAGTTGGGGTGGGGTGAGGAGCTCATGACTAGTCCCAGCCTCCATGGAGAGTGGAAAAGATGTCTCCCCAAGACCTCATCTAAACAGGGGGAAACAGAATCATGTGGGAACAGAGTTGCTAGAAGCACTTGCTCAATACACCCTCTAGAACGAGAGGAAAAGTTGAGATCAGAACCAGCAAATAAAGAAGTGTGCCTATCCCTGCCGAACCTCATTCCCACCTCACGCTGGCATCTCAGACTGTCTGCCCAGTGCATGGAAATGTGGTCTCCAGGTCTTCCCAGCACAGTCCTTCAATCAACCACTTCCAATCAGTTAGAGTTAACACTGAGGGAGAAAATACTTTCCATGTTCCAACTAAAGAGAGCATCTAAATGAAGTCTCTTTCAGTTCCAGACCTGTCTGATTAGTACACACAAGACACTTGAAATGTGGTTAGTATGACTGAGGAACTGAAACTTTAATTACCATTGGACATGTGGTGGAGAACTTAATGGAATATATACTGATGTTGATTTACAGTGATGCCCACCTGAAGCCTACATAACATGTACAGCAATTATTACTTCAATAAAAGAAAACATATAAACAAAAGATAGGAAAAATTCATTTACATTCTAAAATTTTATTTTTAAAATTTCAAATTTAAATAGCCCCAAATGATCAGTAATTTCTGCCATGGGTAACGTACTTCTAGAAAATTTTCACCATCACCGAAAGTTCTACTGGACAGTAACAGTCTCTTCCACAGTCATACCGAAAAAGCTGTAACTTTTTGCAGAACTTACACCAGAGCTTTGCTTTTTCATCATACTACGCTTTTGCAGGGAATCTGCACACTTCCTTAGAGACTAGCTTATTTATATTAGGAGATGGTAACACTTGAATCAAATGAAATCTGATGCTGGACTTCTATGCACCAACTCATTGAGAAAGTTGATAAAGAGGACAGCAATGTTTGAAGCACAAGAATCATGAGTACAGTTTGCTGTGAGGGTGAGTATGTCTTATTGAGGGTTATCCACTCCAAGATGGGCGACACCATTCCGTTATCCAGCTTGGACTAAGACAGCCTTCATAAGTGTCCAAGTTACAGTTGTCAGAATTTACCTCCCAGCCCTACACCAGCTGTACACACCAGCCCACAAAGCTCTGCTAAGCACTTGGGAAGTAACGTATCAATGAGGCCTGGCTTCTACTTCACAGATCACACACATGCACATTCACACATAAGAACTAAAAATGGGGGCATTCACCTCCTTTCTCATTCCAGGTAAGTCACCTCCCACTTTGGCCCAGTTTGACCTCTCCATAGCCCCTACCTTTCTCCTCCTCTACTATAATCTGTCAATTGGAAGGCAAAATTTCTTTAGGAGTAGGAAAGATACTCCACTGTCACCCTCAAACTTGAAATTCAAATTTCTGCATATTGTGTAGAGGTACTATTGAGTTAGGTATAGGAGATTTAGGAGTTGTTTATAAAGAAAAAAATAGCTTCCACTCTTTCATGCTTATTTACAGCAGTGATTCTAAATTATAGACCAATATCTTAATAAAACATTCCTCCAGATTTATCAGGTATTTATTTTCTAAATAGCAACAGGACTTAACATGTCCATGCAAGTGGTAGCATGTACACATTGGGGTAACTGCCCCAGTGAAAAGAAAACGGCTTAACAATCAAACTGCATCTGGTCATAACTGGCTCTCTTCACTCTGAGAGCCTGGAAATGGCGTTGTCTGGAAGATATTTAATATCAACAATTCAAGTGATATGGTATCTAATGTTTTTTTCCAAACTTGGATATGACATCTTACCATTGACAAAACCAAGATGCAAGGAAGAGGATTTTAAAGTGGGTTTTCCTTTTAGGAGGTTCTACTGTTCATGTAAGATGACATGTCCTCCTGTCCAGAAGGACTTGAACATCTGCTCTACCACAGCATTAGCTCAAGGCAACTCCTTTCTAGAAACACTGAGGCTGGCCTCTTCCAAGCAGCGCCATGACTAGGCTCTGCCTCATTCATTCATGTCCTTGCACGACATAGGTCTGTTTCCTCAATGAACTGAGTAGTCATTTAAAAGCAGAGACTACATTAGTCATCATTATTGCCCTTTCTCTCCTCCCATGATTGGCCCATAGCCATGTTTTCCATCGCTTCTGTCAACGTCTATTGATACGATTCATCCAACTCAATAGCAGTTATTTGAGAGGGGAGGCATGTATAGCGTCCATGAAATTCCCAGATCCTTGTCAATTAAATTTCTAAGAATTTGTTTTTGTTGGTTGTTCCCAGAAACTTGCTTAATGTTGACTGTGTCCGACCTGCGGAATTGTCAGCTGGGGTCCGGAGATCCACCTAGAACGGATGAAAGGGGTGGGACAAGAGGTGCGAAAAATGACAGCAAGACAACGAATTCTGATCAAGCTGCAAAATTTTATTAAAATGGAGGGACTTATATAGAAAGGGAAAAGAAGGGAAGTGGTTCTGATAGGTGGCCCCTGTGCATGT
>RJWH01005433.1:0-76756 GCA_004363575.1 Solenodon paradoxus
CTGGGGGGATGCACGCACCTGGAGGGGGTGCACGCACCTGGAGGGGGATGCACGCACCTGGAGGGGATGCACGCACCTGGGGGGATGCACGCACCCGCACCTTCGAGAAGTTAATTCTTTTCACAGCACACTTGATTTTTTTGAGAGGAAGGCAGGCAGAAAGGGAGGGGAGGAAGAAGCTGTTCATTTATTTTTGGCCGCCCCCCCACCCCTGGGTCGAGGAGCCTGGTTCCTGGGCTTCACAGGGCCACCCCCAGCTGTCTCAGCCGCCCCAGCCACCAGGGCACACCCGGCTGCACATTTTACTCACCTGCCGTTTAAAACAACAAAAACTCTGATAAGACCCGCAGCTGGGCCTGGGAGCCTCCCCATCGCAGGCCAGCCCTCTGGGTCCCAGCAGCCGAGCCTCGAGCCTCAAACCCTCCAGAGCAGGCAGCCGTCTAGTTCCTGAGCACTCATCACCCCAGAAGGAAACCGGGCTCCCCACACCTCTGCTCCCATCGCCAGCCTGCAGAGCTGACTGCTTCCTGTCTCTCCAAGACGCCTGGCTTCTTTCTCGGAGCATCGGGAATGAAGGTGAGCTGGCAGAAGGAGAGAAGAGGAAGCACTTTACTTGTTTACTGAGCTCTTCCTCTGGCTCTGGGGTGGGAACCCGGGTCCTTGGAATGTGTGTGGACTGTGCTCTGCTAAAGGGGTGGACTCAACAGCCCCTCCACCAGGGCACGCCTGGCAATTCTTTTAAATCCATCCAATGGAATGTAAATAACGTAGCCATGTGACTGCCTCCAATACCAACAACTCGGACAAATTCTGCTTAGTTCTTTTCCACCTGGAGGTCCTAATTCGCTTCTCCCACTTAACTGTATTTTAACAAAAAGCATTTTTATGTTTGAAAGTAATTCACTGATCACCCAAGATAGGGCTCTGCAACAAAACATGGGCAGACTTTAAATTTAAAAAGTTTTGTTTCCTGGTGCACCCTGTTGGAGTAGCGGTTAGGTCAGCCCCCTCTGGTTGAGCGCAGTCCAGGTGAATCCTAGGGACCTGGGTTTGTGCCTGGGTGGGTGGGAACAACCCAGATGAGAGACTATAATAAAAATGAAATGCTTCTTCCTCCTCTGTCTTCCTGCCTGCCTGTACCTTTCCTTCAAAAAATAATTTTTGTTTTTGTTTCCTGTAACCGTCTCTCAGTATTAACAAAGTTCTTTTTTTTTTTTTTTAAAGGAAAGGTGCCAGCAGGAAAGAAGGCAAGTAGGCAGGCGGGCAGAAGGAGAGAGGAGAAAGAAACATTTCATTTTTATTATAGTCTCTCACCTGGGTTGTTCCCAGATGAGAGACTATAATATTTTCATTCATTTTCATTTTTTATTCTCATTCATTGTTCACACTGGTTGCTCCCCCAGCAGCTCCGGTCCCAGGACTGGAGCCCAGGGGTACATGGCCTACGCTCCTTCGGAGGCGGTGAACCTAACTGCTCTGCCAACAGGGTGCACCACAGTTATTCTGAACTGAGCGATTAATACAACTAATGAATAAATCAAACCAACATAAACACATTGAAACTGTGGTATATATTTATATCTATGTATGGAAGTTGCCTTTTAATGTTTTTGTGGGACCGCATCTCTGCCTAAGGTGATGGCCTGCATTTGTTCGAAGGGCTCAGAGCCCTCAGATGAATGCTACTTATTTTCTGAGATGTGGGTCAGCTCCATCGGCTGTTTTTCATGTTTACTGGCATTGTTATGAGAACGTAATGCAGAGAGTCACACCGGGTCACACCAAGTGATATCTTTTCATGCTAACAACTGTGATGGGACTAGCAGGTGCTTTTCTTGAGATAAGCGTTTTTGTTTTCCCTTTTGGTGTTTAAGCAGCATCGAGGATTTCTCCTGTGTCCCTGCTTCCCGCGGCAGCGGTGAGATGGTGGACACCAGTGTAGCTTGCACACTGCCAAGAAGCAGACATGTGTTCAGGAAACACTGCCCAGAGAGGCTGGGAGCTGTCCTGTGTCCAGCGTTGATGTCGCGTGACGTGCTTTGCAGACCTCACTTGTTTACGATTTCCCACCAGACCTGTTCCGCCTTCCAAAGCCGCGCTGCTTGTGGGCAGTGGAGCAGGGTGGCTCTCTGTCCCAGAGCAGAGAACTTCGGGGGCCAGTGCTGTGGAATGCTCTTGGCGTACCGGGCTTTCACATTTGATTTCTGATGCTGCTAGTGCTCGCACATGTGGGTGATTGGGGATTTTGTAAGTGACCCCAGTGGCTTCGCTCTTAAAGCAAGTCCTGGTTTCGAGCTGGTGCTGGAAGTTAGTGCCCTCCTGGGGCCAGTCACGTGGCAAACCTCCCTTCACAAGGGGACCTGGCCCTGGGCATCCCTACCCCGGCTTCCAGTCCTGAGTCTTGCGCGTCAGGAGCACTGGGTTGGTGTCCCTCAAAGCCACCTCTGCCACGCAGTGGCCATAAAGGGAAGACAGTTAGCGAGCTCGGTCAGAGCCAAGACCTCTGGGTTTGCCCTGAGCATGAACATAAAAGGGGCCTGTTCTCTGGAGGACAAATCCTGATGTCCCTGCAGCGTGTTCAGGGACACGGTCTGTTCTCACGTCAGAGGGAGCACTGCTGAGTTCTGCCTACAGAGAAGTGCTGAGGGTGGCCCATCGTGACGGGCCGGAGCACAGCTCCCTGAGTGGGACCGACGACACTGTCACCCCGGAACAGGAACCCGCCCTCGTGAGGCTCTGGGAGGGATGCTAAGTTGTAAGAGTGTGAATACACTGACTTGCCTACAGCAGTCGCAGTGAGGGTGGGTGATTACAGCCCCTCCACGTCTAAACTTCTTCGGGACTTAAAAGTCACACAGTCATCTGTCACCAAAAACAAAGCACACCTCTGGCCTGATAGTTTCGCCTCTGGATGGAAAAATTCCAGGTCTTCGTAGCTCAGCTTCTCTGTCCAACTTGGGGTTTTGAGTGGCCGGTCCCTCTCACATGTCATCTCCACCCGCCCCCACCTCCCTGTCCCCTCCTTCTGCTGCGGGGATGGAGAGGGGCCTTGAGAGGTAGAGATGTCCCTTCTGGGCATGGCCCCAGGCAGCAGGGGACACCCAGGAATCCTGGCGCCGGGGGCCTGGGGATGGGTGCTCTCGTGGGCCGGCGGGCGGCGGGCAGGGTTGGGTGGGGGGTGTGGCGCCCGCTGACGCGGGTTGCGCGCTGCGCATGCGTAGACTGGGAGTGGAATTCCGGGTGTCGGATGTGGGGCGGGTACGGTGCGTGTGTCACGTGGCGGGGTGCGTTTGGTGTGCGGGGGGCGCGCGTGTGCCGCGGGCTGGGTCGTGGACGGTGTTGCGTGTGTCCCGTGCCTCCGTGTCGCCTGCGCCCCCAGCTCCCGAGCAGTTGGCAGGTAACCATGGCGACAGATGCGTCTGCACCCGTTGGTGTAGGGAGGGGAGGCGCTCACCCCAAGGAAACCTGCCGACCAGTGAGGCTGCCCGGGACGCCCCGTGGACACCCCTCCCGCCGGGGCCTGAGCCGGGCGCTGCCCTCCTGCCACCTGCTGCTGCCCGGGGCCTGGACCTCACTCGGGCGGCGTCCCCTCCCCGCCCAGCACGCGCGAAGACTCCGCTCGAGGAGGGAGGGCGCCAGCTGGCCCTCCTGACCCGCCGCCGGGAGTAGCCCCATTCTGAAGATGGGGACACCGCGGGGCGCAGGACGCCTGGCCGCTCAGCAGTGTCTCCTGTCGGCACCCGGGACATGGAGAGACTGAGAGGACGGCGGGGAGCACCTGCGGGAGAGGCTGGGCCCGGCAGGTGAGCCTGCAGGTGAGCCTGCAGGTCCTCTGCTCCCGCCCCTGCCAGCGCGGGGGTGGGCGCGGCCTCGGTCTCGTGCTGCTCAACTACGGGAGGGGGTCGTGCTGGGCCAGCATCTCGCACACACTCACGCACACTCATGCACACACGCATGCACGCGCTCATGCACACGCTCACACGCTCGTGCACTCATGCACACGCTCGCTCTCACACTCACTCTCACGCGCACGCTCACTCTCACACTCATGCACACACACGCACGCGCTCATGCACACGCTTGTGCACTCATGCACACGCTCACACTCATGCACGCGCTCACTCTCACACTCACGCACTCATGCACACGCTCACACACTCCCTCTCACACTCATACACATGCTCGCGCACACCTGGGCCCACCCTTGTATCCACGTTTGTCAAAGGCGGTGGTTCTCAAGGGCGCCCCCACCCTGGACACCAGAGGCCCCTCAACGCCGCGGGACTGCGCCCTCCAGGACAGCTGTAGCCTGATCTTCCCGCGAGCAACTCGGGGTCCACATTCTCCCCACACACCTGAACTTGAGAGCACAGGTGCAGGTGGCCTTTGTGCCCCACAGGGGACTCCGGGGTCTGTCCCCTCATGGGGTTACAAGACACAGCTGGTCTGGAAAGTTCTAGTTCTCCCAGCCACCAGCGGCGTTTTCTTGGGCTCCATCTGGAACCGGAGGAAACAAGTCCTCCCAGAGGAAGCGGCGGCGGCGCGGCTGGAAGAACAGACATGAATGGCTCTCTGCTTCGGCAGCCTCGGGGTGTTGAGGCCCAGACGTGCCGCCCCCTGGGGACAGTGTGCAGAGTGGGCTCCCAAGGACCGGGCCTCCTGACAGAGGGGGCTTCAGCGTCCGAAGGAACTGCCTAGTGCGTCTGGCGACTCACCCACGAATCAGCGCCTGGATCGGCTGCTCAGCCGGGGCTCTGGGCCCCGGCTTGTGACTGACGTCCAGTGTGAGTTGTCTACGGCTCTAGACTGCGGTGCGCCTTCCTTCTGCTGGGCACGTCCAGACCGTGTCCTCGGGCTGATCGAGAAGCGACCTTTCTACAACCCCTGTGCGCCCCCGCCGGTAGCCGGGAGGTGCAGGCACGTGGGAATCATGCATCTCTGCAGAGGGGCTGGGGAGGCCTTGGACACCGGCCACGGTGAGCCCAGCGCTGCCTTCTGGGAGCTTCCTGGACTGGCCGCGTGGTTGGACCCTGTCACCTTCATCCGTGCACCCAACCATGAGCAGCTTCCTTGAAATCAACTCCCTCTTTTTCACTTGGAAAAGGAAGACGCTTAAAAGGACGAAGCCCCTGGAAAACGCATCTCACTCGCCCCACACGGAAGGTGGTCCTCAGACGAAAACGACTTGTCCGAGTCTGCACCCTCGCCCTGAGGTTGCCGCCCACCTGAGTGCGGGCCTGGGCCCCTCTGTGCCACTGGAGGTCAGGTTTCAGGCCAATGTCCCCTGCAGACACTTTCTGCTGGAGAAACCAGAAGTCCGGCCTGTTGGGAAGGGGACCCCGTGTCTTCATTGACACACTGACTCACACACTGTCTGGGGCCCTCTGAGACAAGATGCTACGGACGGGGAAACTGAGCACAGAGGCCACAGGTGCTGAGCCTGTGAGAGCTGGACCTGAACCCAGCCCGGCTGCTCCAGGTGGGGCCGCCCACTGACCGCCCCGAAGGCCTCCCCGCTGCTGCCCAGGGGTCCCGCGCTCCTGCCCGCAGCGCCGGGGTCTCCACCAGGCAGCTGCTTTGGAGAATCAGCCCGCAGCTGGGGCACGTTTGGGGTTCCCCTGTGATGGCAGACCGCCATGTGGCAGACTTCAGATGACCTGTCTCCCGGAGTGTCTGCAGGCCCCGCCCGGGAAACAGCCTGAGCTGAGCCAACAGACTGGTTCTCGTCTTCCTGGGGCCCGGGACCCTCACCCTCCAGCAACGCTGAGGGATCTATAGTGTTTAATGGTCTAGTTACAGAAAATGAAGCTGGGAGACACATGAATTGAAGAGGCAGGATGGGATGGCTGTGACCCCCATGGGCGCCCGAGTATTCACCAGCTGTGGACCCCACACGCCTCCCTCCCCACGCGGCCCTGCACGGACCCGTGTCCACGCAGCCTGCGAGCCCCTCCGGTCGGGGAAGTGCGTCTGAGACAGGCAGGTCGCCCGCTTCCTCGAGGGGTGCCCCTTGAGAATAAACCACTTTCCTTCTACCCACGTGTCCTCCTGGCAGCCTCCTGGCACAGCTTGGGCTCTAGAGGAAGCTGGTGTCTTTGGAGGCCTGGGGGTTGGTGCTACCGGTTCACCTGGGATCACGCCTGCCCCTTGGACACAGGTGCACTGAATAGCCCCCTCGTCTGCTCCAGCGGGGGGCACACAGATTTGGGCCTGTCCAGGGAGAGACTGCCCGACACACGGAAGCTGGTGCTGGTGGCCGGGGTCCCGGGTATGGCAGCCGTGGGGAGGGAGCCCATCCAGGAAACCCGGGATATGGGACCCGGGAGCCTCAAGTCACAGGTAGAAGTGGTGGGGTGGGGGTCTCATAGGTGAGGGACAGGCAGATTGCAAACCATCCTCCACGATGTGACTCGCATTTCCAGCTGGATCTCTTTTCTTCAAAGGAAAGGTGCAGCAGGAATGGAGGTGAGCAGGCAGGAAGAGAAGAGGAAGACACCCTTTATTTAGTTGTTCATCTTGGTTGTTCCCCAGCCGGGGGACGTGAACCCGGGTCCTTGGGATGAGTGTGGACTGTGCCGGCCAGAGGCAGTGGACCCAGCCGCTCCTCCCCCAGGGCGCGCTCACAGCCCACGTTCTGTAGAGGTGGCTTTGAGGGTACAGGCTTCAGGAGGCTCCGTGTTCGCCATGTGGGGGCGAGGCGGTGGCCAGTGGGGCAGCATCCCTCCTGCTGCTGGCCTGGCCGGCAGCGCCACCCTTCAGTCAGCGCTCACCTTTGAGGGGTCTCCTGTGATGTGGGGTGTCTAGACTCCTCCCCCAAGGTCCTTCTCTTTTCTGTCTTCATCTGTTTCCTTAACATGGCCCCATTTATCAGCTGGCCAAGAGCCTTCTTGACCCTCCGTTTTTCTTTTCCCAAATTTGCTGTGTCCAGTGGGGTCTGCCCCCGAATAAGAAAGAAGGGGTTCCCCTTGTTCTCAGCTGTCCTCAAGAGTGAGGGATTTAGAGGCCGTAGGATACCAGCAGGCTTTGGGCACAGGGTGGGCATTGTGCTGGCTACTGTGATTGGGTGGGGACTGGGCTCGTCCTTCATGCCCGTAAGACCTTTCTGCTGGGCAGCGCCCTCAGGTGACCACGGCGCGGGGCCGGAACTGCCAGGCCAGATGGGGCTGGGCACCATGGGCAAAGCTCCTGCTGCCTGTCCTGCTCCCCCGTGGGACCGGGGCGGTGGGGGTGTGGGTCTGTTCCCCTAGCACCTCCTGGCACAGGACTCCTGCCACATGGCCGCAGATGACAGCACCGCATGTGGACTGAGGGGGTGGGAGGGGCTGTCCGTTCAGACCTGGGCAGGAGACACCCTGCTCGTCCCATGTCATCTGGGCTTGGCTGGGGCTGTGGGGACACTGGGGGGTGGTGGGGACACAGGCATAGGGCACACGGTTGGGTCCAACTGGGGAGACAAGGCTTGGTGTCCCGTAGACATCACGGCGCGGGGTGGGTGCAGTCTGGGTGGGCAGCGGCGAGCGTCCTGGGAGGCAGTCTGTCTGCAAGGACAAGGGTGCTGGGGTTGGGAGGAGAGGCAGGGGTGCGGGGCTGAAGCAGAGGCCCCACGGGGCGTGGCGGAACAGCCAGGGCAGCCTGGGGCAGACAGAGGGGCATGGTGGCTGAGAAGGACCTTGGGAACTGGCCCAGTTGGACTGGACCCCGAGGGGTGGGATTGCAGGATGAGGGTCGGCTGTCCGAGCCCCATGGGGGTCATGCCTTCCCGGGGAGGTTGATCCGCCACCGGCGGGCCCCGGGGAGGGGAGCAGAGGGGTGGGTGTCCCTGACTTCTGTCCACTGCATCCCGTCCTGGGAAGGAGGCCCCTGCTGGTTGCAGAGGCCAGCGTGCTCCTTTGACTGCACCCGAGAAGAAACTGACCCGCCAGCCAGCAGCCCCATGCCAAACGGGGGCCCCAGTGGTGATGAGAAGGGACCCCGCTCCAGACTGGTTACACACTCAATGCTGTACAAGTGGGGCCGCCCAGAGCTGGCCCGCTGACACCGCCCTGACCTGGTCTGGGGCTTGGAATTGGCCGTCCTGGGAGCAAACACGCAAAGGCCTCATCGGCTGTTGGTCCGGAGAGCGGGTCACTGGCTCCCCACTGGAGCATCCTTCGGGGGTCCCCACCCAGTCTGCTTCCCCCTTCTCTAGGCTGTTCTTTCCTCACAAAATGTCTAACAGTGACCTTGGCTGAGCCCACCTCTCGGTTCTGGTGGAGAGCAGTGGCTGTGGACGTGTTCTGCTGGGGAAATCTTACCCATCCCGGGACGCCTCCCTCCAGGACCTGCCCCACCAAGCGCTGGGCACCAGCGACGTCGTGGAAACCACTGCCCCTCGGGGGCCTTGGAGTGGCCAACTGACTTCTTAGGCGGGTCCCCGCAGGTAACGGGGGTGGAGGCAGCCTCGGTTCTGCCCAGCTCTGGCCCTCTTCTCCACACTCTCCTCTCTGGCTTCCCTCCCTCAGGGCACCCCCAACCTCAGTCCCTCCATTTCTCCATGTTCTGCCCCCTTGCCCTGGACCTGTCCCTTTGTACCTGTGTCTCCACAGTGGTGACAGAACCCTGCTCTCCTGGCCCCGGGCAGCTGTCCTGTGCCATTGGCCACCAGCCCACGAGCGCACCTCTTCTCTTCCAGAAACACACGGGGCCTCTCTTGCTGTCTGGGGCAGCAAGCCCTTCCTTTGTGTTATCTGCCCCCCGGGGCCCCAAGGACAAACTCCAGGCCGCTGTCTGGTTCACCTGGGGCCGCCTCTGGTCCTGGTTTGGAAGGAATGAAGGGCTGGGCCGGAGGCTGCTCCCCAGCACGCCCCCCAGTTCTCGTGCTGGAGGAACACAGGCGTGTGTGTCTGCTTTGGAGAACGGCTCTGAGCCCGAGGCCGAGGCAGGAGGGGCCCTGGGGTCCGGGGACTAACCCCCGTAGGGCCGGACTGGGGCAGTGGGGAGTGCGGTGCCACCCTGCCTGCCGCTCGGCCTCTGACCTTGTGAGGTGTGTTTATGCAATCTTGGCCAGAAGAATCAGGGCCACCAGCAGTCCTGTCACCAAGGAGGGGTAGCCACTGGGCAGGAGGGCAGAGCCTGTGGAAAGTTGGAGCAGCAGTGAATGAAGGACTAGGAGGAGGTGGCGCCCCAGCCCCTGTGATGGGCCCCCACTTCGTCACTGCCGCCCCGGCCTCCGCCTGACCCCGCCTGGCTCCTCGCTCCTGCCTGTGTGCGCAGCCCCCTCATCTGGTCACTCCAGGGACCCTCGCCCCTGAGATGGGGGAGGCTGCTGGGGAGGACTCCAGCCTGGAGCCCGTTGGGGCTTCACCGGAAGGCCTGTTGCTTGGGTGGCCACTGGCCCTTGGGTCCCTGCCCCACACCGGATGCCCCGTCTCTCCAGGGTTGGGTGACTGGGGCCCGGGGACTCAGCCGTCCCTCCTGGAGCGTGTTCCCACCTGGCAGCGGTGTGGGTGCGGGCGGAGTGATGGCGCCGTCGGGGAGGCGCAGTGTGGGCAGCAGGGTGCTGAGCTGTCCGTCGTTGGGTTCGGGCACGATGCCCAGCAGATGGCACATGAGCTCGTACACGTGTACGCTCTCGAAGGGGCCCACCTCCAGGCCCTGCTTGAAGCTGGGGCCCACAGCCCGGAAGATGGTCTTCATGTCCAGGACCTCGTTGTGGAAGCCGTGCTCCCCATTGTTGAACTGCACGTTGATTCTCTGCGGGGGCGCGGGGTTCTTGCTGGGAGGCCCGGCCCTCACACCCCGGCCCCGACCCCCTGCCACCCTGGCACCCGGCACCCTGACACCCGGACCCTGGGACCCCTGATCCCCTGACCCCCAACACCCTGCCACCCCGGCACCCCTGACCCCCTGCCACCACCCTGGCACCCCGGCACCCCTGCATTGGCAGAGAGCCTGGAAGGAGTTGAAAAGTGGGGCACACACAAAGCCCACGTGTGCGCACAGGCGCACGCGCCCCTCGCGGAGTGAGGGCTCTGTCGCCTGCGGGCGGCGCCCTCACGGGGCAGCTGGAGGAGCCGCCGGGCGGCCGCTCACCCCGTGGATGACGTAGCCGGGGTCGCTGTACAGGAGCAGGGGCGTGAGCCTGGGGTTGCTGGAGTAGTGCAGGGCCGGGGGAAAGTCCTCCTTCCTGAAGACGTGCAGCCGCGGGTGTGCGTCCCGGAGGGCGCCGTACACCTTGTCCAGCAGCCCTTCCTTGGGCAGCAGCAGGCCGCTCGGGCCGTAGTCCAGCAGCTCGAACTCGATGTCCTTGAAGGAGAAGCCGGGGACCTTGTGCAGCTCCACCAGGTCGCCGGCCGCCTTGCGGACGGCGGTCATGCCGTGGTCGGACGTGATGATCAGGTTGAGCCGGCCCTCCAGGCCGCTGCGCCTGATGCTGTCGCGGAGGTAGCCCACGGTCCTGTCCACCTGGGCCACCATGTCCTTCCGCTGCTGCGACTCGGGGCCGAACTTGTGGCCCGTGGAGTCCGGCTCCCCGAAGTAGAGCGTGACCAGGTCCAGGCCGTCGTCCGCCAGCCAGCGCATCACCGTGTCGATGTTGGCCCTCCACTCCGCCTCGTCCTTATAGTTGTGCAGGGCGCCCTCCCGGCGGCTCCGCGTCAGCGCTGTGCCCTGGTAGGTGACGTTCCCGCCCGGGTAGAAGAAGGAGCCCGTCTTCAAGCCCTGCGGGAAGGCGTGGTGACCGCAGCCCTGTGTGTGCTCCCGCCCTGTCCCCCGCTGATGGCCCCGGCCCGAGTCACCGCCGCTGAGCCCCGCGGACTCAGCACCTGTGACACTGCGGGTGGAGACGCATTCTCGGCCAGGCAGCGCCATCGTCTTGCGGCCCCAGGTCCCTCCCGAGGCTGTGCTACCCAGGTGCCTCCCCCCGGGGCTCTCGCTCCGTGTCCGTCTGCCCTTCCGGCCTCCCGCGGCCGTCTGCAAATGGACAGCTGCTTTATCTACGCCCGCTCTGTCCCGCGCCGCAGGTGCACCCTGCCCGTCTGAGCGTCCCTTCGTGACGGAGCTCAAGAGGCCGGGCTCCCTGCCCGTGGGCGGGAAGCGGCTGTGGCTCTTTGCAAGCGAGGGGACACAGGCTTGAGGGCCGCCCTGCCCGGAGGCTTCGGGACTCACCCTAAAAGCCTCCGCTGGACTTTTTGGCTAGAAACTGCACCTTTGGGCCAGGACCCCCAGAGCATTCTGAGATGTGGGGTCCCCAGCCCCACCCGCCTTCCGCTCTGGCTCTTTAGAATTGAGCCGCCGGCCCTGAGAGGTACCGGAGGACAGGGATAAGTCACACGGCTGTGACTTGAGTCATGCGTGTGCGACCCCGGGGTGCTATCTGTCCTCTATACGGGAGGACAGACTCCTCCTCTTGGCCCGGGGCTCCAGGGAGGATGGACAGGGTCCTCACTGTGCCCAGCACCCATCCCCTGGGGCCCCACCAGCTGTGTCTGTTGGCGGGCAGGCCTCACCTGCTTCTGTGCAGTGATCCAGATGGGCAGGCTGCCGTTGTCCCACCACCTCTCGATGGTCAGCGTGGGGTGGTAGGGCAGCTTGACCTTGTTGGTGGTGTTGAAAAACATGTTGTGGACCACACCGTGGTTCTCGATGTACTTGCCTGCGGGAGGGGTGGGCAGGGCTGAGGGCCGGCACCTGTGCCCGCGCCCCAGGGCCGGCACCTGCTCTCCGATCCCCCACGCCCCCCACGGCCTCTCCGGGCCTCACGTGCCCCTGCTGGGCGAGGGAGCTGTGGCCGGGTGGAGCCGCTGCACGGCTCTGGAAGGAGCGGCCACATACGTCGCGGTCCAGGGGACGGAGTCCCAGGCAGGACTCGAGAGGACCAGGGCAGCACCGCGAGGCATTTTGTTTGCATGGGAAGGAACTGCTCTGAGTTCCAAAGGTCCCAGGGGACGTGCAGGGACCTGCAGTCCCTGCAGCCCGTCTGAGATGTGAGGTGACGGGTGAGTGGCAGGGCCCGGGCACAGGAGGGCACTGTAGGGCCAGCTGCCGGCACGGAGCGCACCACACAGCCTGCAGCAGGTGAGCTCCTTCTGGAACACACGTGGCCTCGAACCCACTGACAGCTGTCCCTACACGCCGAGGAGGTGGCAGTGGGAGGGACCCCGCGGCGCTGGGGTCCCTCGTGCTGGCGCCCAGCCCCCGAGGCCCACACTCACCGGTGACCAGGGTGAAGTGGCAGGGGCTGGTCAGGGTGACGAAGGCAGGCGTCATGTAGCGGGCCTTCACCCCCTCGCGCGCCATGGCGTCCAGGCTGGGAGTGTCCACGTCCTGGTCGTAGTCCCAGCGGAAGCCATCAAAGGACACCAGGAGCAGCTTGTTCCGGGCGCTCTGACGCACAGGCACGCAGGCCCCCTGGGCCAAGAGGGCGGCCAGCACCCCAGCCAGGAGGACGGCCGGGCAGCTCATGATGGCCCAGCGCTCACCAGTGCCCCGAGCCTGTGAGGAGCAAAGTCCCAGGGTCAGGACGGCCTCGCCCGGCGTCTCTGAAGAGTCCGGCCCTGTGCTGGGGAACTCTGGCCGTCCCTGCGCCCGCCCGCACCTGTCCCCTGCCCACCTGCCTGCAGCCTCGCTTTTATTGCCGGGGCCTCTGACTGATGCTCCTCCTCTCCAGCACGTGTGTCCTCGTGGGGAGGCTGTCCCCGAGGGCCAGCTGCTGGCCTTGTCCCTGGGAGCCCCAGCCTGGGCGAGCACCCCTTTTCTTCCCGTCTTAGGGGCGTGGATGGGGCCCAGGGATGTCCTGGGCTAGCCACTCAGGGGGCTTGTTTGCTGGTCAGTGGAGCATGGGGGGCCTGGGGGACCTGGGGCAGTGCCTCCCGTCCTCTATCTGCCTTAATGTGTTCTCGTGTCTCTGCTGGGATTCTGTCGGGGCCTGTCCATCTGTCCCCGCCTCCCACCATGAGGTGTTTCTGAGCCGGGCCCCTCTTAAGTTCTGGGGACTCAGCGTGAAGAGAGAGACTAGTCCCGCTTCTTCCCCTCTGTTGGGGACGCGTTGCTCACACAAGCGAAAGTCCCCCGGGAAGAGACAGAGCTGGGCAGGCTCGCTGGCGGGTGATGCTTTTCTGTAAAAACAAGTCTCTTTTGGTCAGGAACGCAGGCGCCCGGGAGGCCTATCGCAAAAACAAGGTGTGCGCCTCGGGGCTGGGAGAAGCGGGGTACCTCCTGAGGTGGGGGGACATAGGCCCCCATCCCGGCCTGTCTGGGTGGGGCCGCTGCGAATGGAGGTGCAGGTGGGCAGTGTGTGGTTTCGTGCTCTCCAGATGCACGCATGCTCCCCTCCCACGGCTCTATCCCCAGCACCGACATCACGGCAGCCCCCTGGGGGTGTCTGGCTTTGCTGTGACCAGGGTGCCGGTCCTGGACCCCTCCCCAGGGCTTCTGACACCTGGGGAGGGTCCCCGCAGCCGCCCTGGTCTGTGCTCAGGTCTGGGGACGGAGGCCAACACTGAGTGTGGGACCTGCAGGTGTCCTGCAGACCCGGGGTGCAGGGAAGCAAACGTTGGGCGCCCCCTCCAGGGAGGAGCCAGCTGCTGTGTGAGTGGGCTCGCATGCCCAGGGGCCCTGCAGGTGCCTTGGGAGGGGACATGGGACCACATGCACGTGCATGCAGGGGACCTAGGGGTGGGGTTAGCTAGGTGCAGGCAGGGGCTTCTCAGGTAAGGGATGGGCCTGCAGGTGCTGTGGTCGGGCGCCCCAGGTGGTGAGGGGAGTGACTCCAGCAGGAAGCAGGCCACGGGGGTGCCAAGTCGATGCTGGATGTCCTCTGCCACCCGCCCCCCTTTTCCATGGTAAAATGGATGCCAAGAATAAAGACTACATTTCCCAGCATTCCTGCAGACAGGCAAGGCCATGTGACTGTGACTTGACCAATGGGATGAAAGACAGATGTCATGTGATGCTCCAGCCTCCTCAGCTGCTGGTGCAGTTTTGATTCCTCCTGCTCATTATGCACCAGCAGCGAGGCTGCCCAGAGGCCTTACGGGGTCCTGGGAGGCCCCGTTCCCGGGGCGCCCTTGGGAGGACAGGCTCCTGTCCCGCCCACGGGGCACGGAATCCGGTGATGCTGCGGGGGCTCCAGAGGGGCTGGGAGCCGGGCCGGGCTTGGGGCCCAGCGGAGATGGGCGGCCGTGGCTCCTGGCGCTTTCTCTGCGGCCCCACGGGGGCTCCGGCCCGGGTCTCCCCAGCAGGCAGCGGCCCCTGTGGGCTCTCACCGCCTCGGGTTGGCCGCAGGGAGCTCGTCTCGGCCTCCACCACCTCCGTTTCTTTCCGGCTTCGCCGGCGCGTCAGTGGAAGCGTTGGTGGCCGAGGCGCCCCATCCAGGCCTCCTCCCGCTGTCACACCCTGGTGCCGGCGGGGACAGTGAGGCAGGAGGCGGTTGGGTCCCTCGGAGTGGGCGAGGGCCGCGGTCTTTTCTGGAGACGACGCTGTAGTCACCTCCGCGAGGGGCCACTGACAGGGCTTGCGGCTGCTAGGCCTCACCGTCGCTGTGCTGGCAATGCGGGGGCCCCGGTCACCGGTGCACTTTCGTGAGCGCCTTGCGATGGCTCCCAGGTGCGCGGCGACACCTTAAAGAGTCGGTCAGGGGCTGGGAGCGGCCCTGCCGCCTCGGCTCAGCCCTCTCCCTCCAGCGGCCGTGCTCTGTGGCGCTGGCCCGGGGCCAGCGTGGCCATCCACACGTCAGGCTTTATCGGTTCTTCGTGCTTTGCGATGTCTGCTCTTTGGAAGGCTGACTTGAGCACCCGTGTGCACCGCTGGTCAGACCGCCCCGTTCTCCTGACTGCTGGCTGCTCCGGACGTCGACAGACTGAGCTCAGGGAACGCAGGCCCTGTCGCTTTGTTCCTGCTGGACAGCAGAGGGGGACGAAGGGGTTTTAAGGACAAGGAAGCAGGATGGCAAATGTACAGGTGAGCAGACTAGTTAACCCACAGGCATGCTGAACAGAAGTGGGCACCACTAGAGGCCGGGACCACCCACATCGACTAGGACCACCCACGTCGACTAGGACCGCCCACACGAAGTAGGACCGCCCACATAAGCTGTCACTCAGGAGGCTGTGTCCCTGGCTCTGGCACCTGCCCGGAGGTCTCCAGTCACCTGAATCTGCTGTCTCCTGGGTGTGGCCACTTTTCAGACTGTTTCTGATGACTTCGGTAGTGCTGCCCAGGCACTTTGTAGAATGTCCTTCAGAGCGATTGGTTTATCTTATTTGATTGGTTTATCTGATTCATTCTCTAGATTACAGGGGAAGAGGCAGGTTTTGGGGAAGGAGCACAGAGATAAGGGGAAGTCACAGGTCTGCTATCGCCTTGATTCCCTGCTGTCACGTGACCTGGTCACCTGGCCCCAGTGTCTGCCAGCTGTCTCCACTGGTGTCTTCTGCTCTCCCTTTCACCCCCGCTTCGAAAGGGACTGCCGCGTCACGTCGGAGTGGGGGCTGGCGACCGGTGGGATATTTGCAGTTCCGTGCCCGTATTTGGCGAGACACGCCCGCTGTCCTGCCTGTGAGCGTGGCCAGCCCCATTGGTGTGGGCTCGGGGACCCTCGTTCCTGCTTAGAGCTGCCGTCCAGTGCTGCACCGTTTATCCTGCCGCCGGCTCCCGGTCACTTGGACGGGACTGTGGTTTTGTCCCCTCGCTCACCGGTGCCCTGGGCTGACTGCCTGTCCCCTGACTCTGTCCTCAGCCACTTCCCAAGAGCCTGGCTCCTTGTGTCGAAGGAGGAGCCAGAGGCCGCGCTCTGGGTGCGGGTGCCCTCCTCGCTGCTGGGCTGCTGGCACAGCATAAAAGCCATCATCCTGTGGCTGCGGCCTGGTGAGTAGCTGTTAGGTCCACTGCCTTCAGCCAAGGGCATGCACATCCCTGGAACCTGGGTTCGCTGCCCGGGGCTGGGGCAACAACTAATGTGAACAATGAAATAAAAGAAATGGAGTGCTTTCTCCTCTCCCTTCCTGCCTGCTCGCCTTCGCCCTGTCTGTGTCTTTCCTTTAAAAACAAAGCCATCACCCCAGCTGTTCTGGAGCCCGGGGCTGACAGGCTCCTCCGGGCACCAGGCCGTCCCTGAGTCACTGGGGCTGGTGCGTTCACCACTTTTCTTGCTGAGGAGTTGCAGCGTCTGGGTCTGGCCAGAGGCCTCCTTCAAATTGGACAGGTCACGCGAGAATCACCCTGGCTGCTGAGCCACGCGTGAGGCTGAGGCGGCGTCCCCGTGGGTCCGTGTCCCCTGCTCTCACCGTGACCGGGGCCTGTGATCTGGGCCACACTTACTCCTTCTCCTGTGCAGCGTCCGGCGGAAAGTCGGTGCTTAAGGAATGACCCCGGCAGAGGTGAGGAAGGAGCTGGGTCTGCCCCGGCTGGCCTCCGACCAGTGTCTTCCTGTCTCCTGTCTGTGGGCTGGAGGACACCTTAGAAGCGGCTGCGGCCTCCAGGGCTGGGCCAGCGCCCCCAGCATGCCCTGGTCAGGGAGTGGGAGCAGGAGGGGCCCTCCAGTGAGGCTGCCCCTGGTTTGGAGTGTGGGGGTCGGGGTGCAGTGACAGCGGGTCTCTCAACTGCCTTTTGGGGCTGGTGGGACAGAGGTGGTGTGGCAGGCTCACTGTTTACCCTTGGGGACTCGAAGGAAGAAGAGTCTGCTACAAGGAGCTGGAATGGAAACAGGACTGGACGTGAGGGCTGGCCCGCGCCCTTCCCTGCACACAGGGTCTGGGGCACAGGCTAGTGTGGGGGCTCCCCCGGGGTGGGGCTGGAGTGGGGCTTCCCCCCGAGTTCCTGGCGGGCCTGAGCCTTCAGGTCTGGGACAGATGTCTGGGACCCTGCAGGCCACCGGAGCCATGCGCAGACAGGCCCCGCTCGCGGGCTGTGCCCGCGGCCAGCAGCCAGGCCCGGGTCTGCTCCTAGACGGCAGCAGTGGCCGGGCGGGCACTCGGCGCAGCCCCGGAGGAGGAGCTGGGGGATGGCTCCCTATCTCTCCCTGGAAGGACAGCGGATGCCCCATCCCCACCCACCCTCATGGGGCTGGGTCCTGCCTGCCGCTGAGAGTCCCTGCCTGGGGCCTGACCTTCAGGCAGAATTTTATTAGCTCGATGATCCACTTTATCAATTGCCGTTGCCTTTTATTACTTCTCTGGGTTTATCTCAGCAGCCTCGCCTCCGGCTAAACGAGGATTAATATTTTAACAGGACTATGTCTGCGAGCACGCACTGCGGATCCGGGCACTACCCTCCCTCTCGCCTCCCCTGCCCCAGACCTCCCTCCGCTGTGCAGGGCGCAGGGCTTCGGAGTGGGGTCGGGGCAGGGCGCCACCTGGGGAGGGCGCCACGCTGCAGGGCCCGGACCTTGAGGGGACAGCAGCCTGTTTCTGGGACACAGTCTTGACTGCTGGATGACGTGGGGGGTGTGTGGAGCGGAGCTGGGGGGCTGAGGGTGGGAGGGGGAGAAAGACGTCGTGAGACTGTGCTCCACCCCCAGTGGGAGGCCCCGACTCAACCCCAGTGGGGTGAGGAACCCAGCACCCCCTTCCTGGGGTGCTGGAGGGGCCGGCATAGGTAGGGGCCCGGAGGAGTCAAGGCTGGGGTTTACTGAAGGTTCCTCTGCCTAGGACACCCGAGTCTGTGGAGCTGACGCTGTCCCTGCCCGCGGGGGCTCAGTGAACACAGAAAAAGGACTTTCTATCTTCAGAACAGTTTTAGGTTCACAGCCAAATAGGCCATTGGGTGCAGAGACCGCCTCCCTCCAGGTTCCACCCCCACATCACTGCCCCCACTGGACGGGGCGCTTGTCACCAGCGATGAGCCCACACCCACATGTCAGAGTCCACCGTGGACATTTGGGTCCCCTTGGTGTGTCTGGTTTAGACAAGCCGTCACAATAGAGATCCCCATCCGCGTGATCGGAGTGGCCCCACCACCAGAGCCTCCGCCAGGCTGTCGGCTCCCTGCTTCTGCAGGAAAAGCACCGGCACCTGTGCCCATGAGGACGCTCCACCCAGTCTCCAGGACAGTTTCTCAGGGATCTGGAGCCAGCGGAGCCGTGTGCCCGGAGGTGGGAATGTGTGAAGGCACAGCGCCATGGAGAACTGGCTGAGGGGCCCAGAAATGAGAACAGAAATGAGGCCCAGAAATGACCACCTGGTCCAGCAATCTCACTGTTGGGTGTGGACCCTGAAGATCTGAGAGCAGGGTCTGGGGTATTTGCACACTCACATAGCAGCATTAGTGCAATCGCCAAGAGCTGGGAGCAGCCCAAGTGTTCACAGATGGATGGATGATGGATGGGTGATGGATAGATGATGGGTGGATGGATAATGAATGGATGGAGAAATACATGGATGGATTATGGATGGGTGGATAATGGATGAATGATGGTTAGATAGATGGATGGATAATGGATGGATGGAGGATGGATGAATGGGTGGATGGGTAGATGGATGGATAGATGAATAGATTGATAGATGATGTGTGTATGTATGTATGATGGCTTGATGGATGCTGGTTGAATGGCTGGATGGATTATGGATGGATGATGTAAGGGCGGATGATGGATGGGTGGATGGATGGATAATGAATAGATGATAGAATAGATGAATGGATGATGGACAGACAGACGGATGATGGCTGGATGGCTGAATGGATGATGGATGGATGAATGATGTATGGACGGATGAGATATGTATGCATGACAGTTGGATGATGGGTGAATGACTGGATGAGCAAATCATGGTTCATCCAGACAATGGAGCATTGTTCTGTGTATAAAGGAAATTGTGACACCGGCTACTCCATGGAGGAGTCTCGAGGACCAGGTGCTGAGTGAGACAAGCAGATGCAGGACAGACGCGGCAGGACTCCTCGTACATGAGGTCTCTAGACGCATCACACTCAGGGAAACAGAACGTGGGCGGACGTGCCAGGGGTTGGGAGGAGGGTGGAGGTCTCATGGGGACGAGTGTCAGTTTTACGAGGCGACTGCTCTGGAGGTCAGTGACAGCAGAGTGCGAGTGCAGGTTCGCAGAACTAACAGTTGAAGAGCAAGTACCCGGGGAGGTGGGACTTCCAGCTGGCAGGGACGTGAGGGGCGATTCGCATCCGGTTAGTGTCGGGTTCAGTGTGGGGAACAGTAAGGGAAAAGCTCAGTTTAGATAATCAGCGCCTCTGGCGTGAAACAGAAACCTTGGCGCCTGGAATGCCAGGTGCCCACCGGTCGAGGAAAACCTGGGCTGGACGGTTCGGTAAACCTGCTGAGATCCAGGAAGGAATTAAAGGTCAAACACACAGCTAAGACCTTTTGGGTGTGACCTCTGCTGTGTGAACAATGATTGTAAACAACTTCTCTGGGTAATGACAATAAACATGCAAAGAGTCAGAGACTGTGGGTGAAGGTCCTCAGAGGCTTTGCCCCCTGACCCCGCTTTCACTCTTAGTGTCTCGTCTTTCTCGATCTTTCGTGGCCCCCTTCCTTCAGCCCTGTCCTAGGATTAGAGTTTGGCAGTTCAGCTCGTAGACAGAGTGACTGTTCCCTGGAGCCAGGAGCCCCCGCACCCCAGCTCTGTGTGGGAAAGATGGGGCGCCTGCATTTGGTGAAGGGTAGGAGCAATTAAACTGCACCCCCAACTGTAAAACAGAGCAATTTAAATGAACTTAGAAGATATGGAAAACATTTTGCAATTATTTCAGAAGCCACAGAAAGGCACTGAGAGGGAGCCAGGGCCTTGGTAAGCTCGCGGTCTGGCCCGCCGGGCGACTCAGGGCCACGTGCAGGCCGTGGGCTGCGGCAGAACCCGGTTTTCTCCCTGAGTAGCGCTCTGTCAGCCTTAAGCACCAGGCAGACATTTGTGGTGGACAGGACGGGGTGGCAGCGTGAGGTCTGCAGAGCGGGCCGCAAGCTGTGGGGTGTGGTGGGCGCAGCTGCAGGTCACAGGTGGGGGTGCGGGGTACAGGGGGGATGCAGGTGCAGGTGGGGGTGCGGGGCTCAGGCAGGGAAAGGAGCTGAGCTCGGGGACCGGCCTTCCAGGCCTCCTCGAGTCACGCTGGTCTGTTTTGGGGGTCCCGACTCCCTTTTAGGGTCTTTCTCAGGTGGTCAGCAGCCCTGAGGCCCTGGATTTAAGCCAGGATGGGAGGTGGGGGCCCTGCCCCATTCAAGCTGCTCAGTGTTCTCGATCTCACCTTCCGCGTCCTCTCGTCCTCCACTAGCGATTCCAAGCCCTGCACCGCCTCCGTGACTTATTCGAGGGCACCGGCTGTCCTACGTGACCTGAGGTTCCGGGCAGACCTCGCTCACTGGGCACAGGGAGAGCCCACCTCTGGGAGCCTCCACCATGGGGCCTGGGGCGGGGTCTTGGGGTTTGGCACTGGGGCGTCAGGGTGGCCTGGCACAGCTGGGCGCCCATGGCTTAACTAGATGGGTGTCCAGGGCTCTGGGCACAGGGTGTGTGGCTGTGAATCCCCCTTCCTGATGCCCTGGGGCTGAGACTGGGGCCTGTGCACACAGAGGGGCCTGGAGTACGGGGCACGGGAGGTTGGGGCCGGCCTCCGGGGGTCATATTTACTGGGGTAACATTGCTTCACAAAGTAAAATATACTATAAACCCTCATGTGCAGGTGTACGTCCACACACCCTGCCCTCCAGCAGGCCACCAGGAATCCCCCCCGCCACCCTCTGGGCCCCAGCCCCACCCCTCCAGGGCTGCTGGACCCTGGGATGGGGGTGGGCTGAGGTGGGGTGAGGTCAGCAGCACCCCTGCTCTTGGACCAGGAAGTCCTATCTGCTTCTGAGTGGGAGACGAGGGCACAGGCTTGGGGAAAATGTCCCTCTCTCCCCTCCTGGGCCCCCCAGTGACCCCGAAGCCACTGAGTTCCTACGCCTGGGACGCTCAGCACCCCCTTTAGTGGCCTGCCTGTCTCCCTCTGTCTTGACTTTGGCGGGGTCCCCTAGCCCCAGGGACGGGCTCTCCACCCATGTCACCCCCTTGCGAGTCAGCACCTTTGGTGTCCCTCCGCCTGCATGTGCCCAGCTGTTAGGTTTTCTTAGATGCGGCTGGCCCATCGCCAGGCGTCCGGCGTTGAATCTTTCCGCCGCATTCTCAGGGCTGTCTGGGCTGGGGGGTCTGCAGCGGGCCTGGTCTCCCCGGGGCACTCGGGACTCGGGCCGGAGTTTCGGGGTGTGTTGGTGGACATGGGTTCCCTCTGGCCTCGTGGCCCACCTGTGGTGGGCAGCCGAGGGGCTGCCCATCTAGAGGCTGGGCCAGGGGTCTCTTGAGTGAGCAGTGGCCACTGTGGGGGTGCGGTGGTGGCTGACCGGTGCTGACCGTGCCCAGAGGCCGGGCGCTCGTGGGCACCCCTGGACACTGGGCGGCAGGAAGCTGACAATGACAGAGTCTTATCGCCAGGTCTCCCTGCGAGTCTCAGGGGTGCCTGCTATCTCCAGAATAATTTTTACAGTTGCCTGGGTGGCGTTTACGCCCTGGCACGAGAAGAGACAGTTCGGGGACAGATAAGGGAGGGCTGGGCAGCATGTCATTGAGGGGCCGCCCCGCCCAGCTTATCACTCACTCTGGGGACAGGGACGCTGTCCCTTCGAGTGGTAAAGGTCCTCTGCAGGACCATGCCCGAGCAGCCCCACGGCCGTGCCCCCAGAGCGCAGCTGTTGGCATCACCCGCCTGCAGTGACGCAGCGGCTGTGGGCTGCGCAGGGGCTGCAGACAGGTCAGCAGCTTACAGGCCAGGCGGGAGCACGGGGTCCTGGCCGGGCGGTCCCGGCATCCTCTGGAGGGCCTGGGTCGTGTCCCCCAGCTGCCTCCTGCCGGGGCGGGGCCACCACGTGTCTCCGTGCGCCCTGCCCCACCTGCGCATCCCCGCCACTCTGCTCAGCACTCCTGTGGCCAAGGGCTAAGGTGGGGATGTGGCCAGGCCCATAGGCAGCAGAACACTGAGCGTGGAACGTGGGTCCCTAAGAATGAGGCCGGGGAGCCCCAAGTCAAAGGTGCCCGTGGCCGGTTGGAAGGGCTGGGCCGCCCCCTAATAGAGAAAGTGCTTTGCCCTGAGAAGGCTTTTGCCAACTGCATCTAATCTGGTTTCTGCAAAAGATAAGCTGATGCTAAGTCATCAAGTCCACCTCACCTGGGGCTGGCTGGCCGGGTGCGGAACCAAACCCCAGCTGGGAGGGGCCCGCAAGAGCTGCGGCTCTGCCTGGTGGCTGCAGGACCCTGGGACCCACCGGGGTGGGGGTGCCCCCTAGACACTCACTGTAGCCTGGCCCGGGGAGAGGGGGCGGGTGCAGTGGGGACAGGGGAAGGGCCTGTCGACACTGGGGACAGGGAGGGTGGAGGGGGAGAGAAAGGGGCCCCTGATCCGGCACCTGCCCCCACAAGACCCAGGTAGCCCCTTGGCCCCTAGGCCCTGAGCGGGCCGTCAGTGGGCCTGGCCCCGGCCTCGCTGACCGTCCCCACGGCTCTGGACTCTGGCTTCGAGAGCATGGACTGTAATGAACCCAGTTTGACCCGAGGCTAATTGATACAGGCAGGTGCCTGGCGGGTCACAGAAGCATCGCTGAATTTCTGAATAAAGACCCAAGCTCTTCCCATAGTCCCGGGCCCGGGTGTTCACTGAGGGCTGACGGGAGCCCTGCCGGCAGCTCCGGGCCCCACGGGGACAGGACGCCCCAACACAGGGACATCACACACCTGCTCACTCTGACGGGGACGCCCAAGGCGCGGCAGGGAAGTGCACACGCATGTCTCGGGGAGGGACGGGGTGGGAGTGGGGTGACCGAGTCCCCAGAGAACCCCGCAGAGCCAGAAGGACGCTCTGACCCACACGGACGGGCGGGCCTGGCGGAGTCGGCCGCTTCCCTCCTCAGCGTTATGAAGGGGGTGCTGGGGGTGCTGGGGGCGCTGAGTGAGCGTATTGCAGTCTGCTGTCAGGTGACCGCGAGTGCACTGCCTAGGAGCCCCCATCTGACCGCCGCGCGCCGGCCGGTGGAGGCTGTGCAGGCGCCGCTGCGGCCGCGGCCATTTCCGCTGTTTCCCCGCTGGGCCCGGGCCCTGCTGTCACCTCTCTGACCTCCCTGGTCCCAGGACCCGCGGGAGGACGCGCCCCATCTCAGGACCCATCACACCGCCCACGCGCCGTCACACTGACGGTCCTGGGGTCGGGCGTGGACAGCAGGGGCCGTCGTTATGCGCTGACACGTGATGGACGTTTACTGAAGCGCGTCAGGGCGCGGCCCGCGCGGCCCAAGGTCGGGACGGCACGCGGCTTCTCCGCCGTCCCTTCAGCTGTTTGGGGCCTGAGCAGGGACTCTGAGCTTCGCGCCTCAGACGCAGCGCCATGTGCGAGACTTCGCAGCAGAAACACAACTCCTTTAGCACAGCCGGACGATGGAGGCCCGGCCCATCCCTGCTTTCCTCCCAGGGTCTCCCGAACACCGTTTGGGAGTTGGCTCCAGTCAGGTGGGCGTCCTGTTGGCTCCGGTGATAAGCTGGGCGCAGACCATGTTAAATAAAGACCAAGGACCCAGTTCGACACAGGGCGGGGTCTGTACAGTCAAAAAGAAATAAGCAAATAAGTGCTTCCTCCTCCTCTTCTTCCTTCCTTAGAAAGATGCTTCTTCCCGCCGTGGGGTGGGGTCGGGTCCACGCACATCCCAAGGACCCAGGGGAAACAACCAACACGAACCACTAAATGAAAATAGGCAAAGTGCTTCTCCCTCCTCCTGCCCGCCTCTGCTCGCCTTCATTCCTGCCGCACCTTTCCTTTAAAAACAAAACAAAAAGCAGGCCCAACTTTCGCTTATCAGCTAGAAAGAGCTCAAACAGAGATCGCGCATTCTTTTCTGCGAGACGCAGTATCTCTATCTTGCTTGAATCGAAGTGCTTGGGTTGGGCCTCTGATAACAGCATCCAGCAAGAGGGCAGGGTCCTGGTCACCACCCAGCCCCGCCCGGAAAGGACGGAAATTCCAGAAGAGACGCCTGGCTCAGTCGTCTCTGACGTGTCCACCAGATGGCGCTGTTCAGCCGCAGATGGGCCTGCCAGGGTCTCAGCTGGGGGGGTCTCTGTGCCGGCCCCTCCCAGTTCCACTGCCCACCTCCGCAGGCAGGTCCCAGGGGCAGGCATGGCAGGCAAAGCTCCCTGCTCCCCACAGGGTCCAGGGGTGCTACCCTGAGGAAATCACCAGCAAGCGATGCCAGCGATGGTGCCAGCTGCCCCCCCACCTGTGGATGTGACCAGCTTTCCTGCCTGCTTGGTGGTCTGCACACCAAGGGACGGAGGGACGCAGAGAGGGAGGCCGAGGCCCCATGTCATCACCGGCCTTTCTAGTGGCTTCTCCCCAGGACCCAGCTGCGCCAGCCTTCCAAAGGCAGGTCCTGTTCTCGGTTTCCTTCTGAGAAGGGGGTGGGGGTCGGGATGCCAGGGACCAGCCAGGCAGGAGCAAGATGAGTGGGAGCGAGGCCCTTCTCCAGACTCCTGGACGTGGCAGGACCCCTGCCTACCCCAGCCCAAGTGAGGGAGGAGGACGAGGCGCTGCCCTCTGTGCTTTCCGGGTGTGGAGGCTGGGAGGTGACCCTCGCCCTGGCCGGTGCCTGCTGTCCCCTTCCCCTCAGGTGCCCTCAGGTGCCAGATTGGACATCTCAGAGGCAGCCAGGGCTGGGCGCCCGCCCCCGCCCCGCAGGCCTGGTGGAACCAGGAGGAGACCAGCCCGCGGGCAGATGGTGGGCCGGGAGGAGGGGCGGCGCGGGCAGACCGGCCGACTGTCAGGACAGACGGTGGCCGGGCAGGAGTCCGGAGCCGCCCCATCTGCTCCTGGCCCTGGTGGGGCTTCTCTCGTCCACCTGGGGCTGAGCTGGGAGGAGGCCAAGGGCGGCTTCGGGCCAGGCCTGCTGGTGCGTCCGGGCTGTCCCTGTCCCTGTCCCTGCTGGTGCTGATTTGGGATTCACGGCCTCCTGACCGTCAGCGCATGGCCTGAGCCCGTACATGACACTGGAAGGTTCTGGAGGCCGGGGCGCAGGCAGCGTGTGTGGTACGCCTCAGGGACCAGCCACGAGTGGCAGGCAGGGCGTCTGCGACCCGTGCGTCCAGATGGCTCTCTGGCCAGGGGCCCCCTCCAGGGGCCTGGTGCTGCCCGAGGGGAAACCGAGGCACAGAGGGGCTCAGCCCCGAGCCTCTGACCCTCCGCTGGGCTCAGGTGTCTCCGAGTCCTCTGCCCCGAGGTGCCCCATCCTGGAGTCATGGGCTCCCTGTCTGAGCCCCCGCTGGGTCCCCAGAGGGCAAAGCCTCTCCTCCACCCCTGCTCCTGCTCCACCCTTCCTGCTGCCTTGCTGACATCCTTCAGGGCTGCCGGAAGCCCAGGGTGCCCCCCGCTGCTGCAGGACTCGCTTCGAGTCACGAGTGGTTCGTTTCTGTGTTACACTTTCAGCTCCGGCGCAGACGGCCCGGAGCCAGGCTCTGGTTGGGAAGCCTGGAGGGCCTGGGTCCACTGCCCTCAGGGCTGCTCTTTTGTTCATTCTGACCTGTGCTTCGTGCTGAGAAGCAGCCCTCAGTGTCCCAGGGGCTTTGGAGGGAGCTGAGCATTTGGGTGCCTGGGACCCACCTCGAGCACCCTCAGCGGAACTGTCGGGGTGACGCCAGGGCTGCGCCTCCTCTCGCCTCCTTCAACGTCCACTGGAGCCGCTCAGTTCCAAAGTGAGAGTGGACGAGGGTGTGCGCCCCCTCCCCCGGGCGCCCCGGCTGCACCCTGACGGCGGGCTGACAGGGGACCGTGGTGCCCCCCGCACCCGGCCGCTCCGGCTCCCCTCCCCGGGCCGCCCCCGCTGTCATCGAGCCTTCACATTAATGGCATAAAATATTTACTTCACTCAGCGTCTTGCAAACGCTCCTGCAGTCGCTTCCCCTCTGCCGGGAGCATAAAGCAGGCAGCTGGCACGTGGGCAGCCTGGGTGTCCAAGCAGTGCCAAGGCCACAGCTCCAGACTGGGGTGGGATGGGCAGCACCCGGGGGACCCACGTTTCCAAGTCTCCCTCCCTTCTTCCAGAAGCTGCTGCCCGGGCCTGCGGGAAGACAAGCGCCAGCCGCTGAACCGTATCCCCGTTTCATGTGTCATGTCTCCTTGCAGACCTTCTCGGACTCTGTCCGGCCCCCTCCCTGGAGCCGCGGCCCCAGCGTGGCCGAGAGTCCCGAGAGGGAAAGCTGCCCTCTGGTCTGGGCGCCGGGCTCCTCTCGGCCACTTGCCCCTCAGCGCCGCCCCTTGTGACGTGTGGGTCCCGATCTCGATCTCGTCACCGGGGGCCGGGCTGGGGTCAGAGCCGCCCCCTGAGGTCAGGCTGGGCTCCCCGCCGCGCCCTGTGCAGCGCCCGCCTTCGCTTTGCCCGGCTCCCCACCCGCTGTGTGGGTCTGAGGCTTTGAGATGTGACATTTCTCTCGTCGAAACAAGCTCCGGGTGCGCCCCGGTGGCTCAGGTGTTAGGTCTGTGGCACCTGCTCCTCCATGTGAAGGCCAAGGACTCAGGTTCGTGACCGGGAAACAGGTAACAACCAAAATGAGCAACTAAATAAACGGAAAACGTGTCTTCCTCCTCCTCCTCCTCCTGCCTGCTCGCCTGCTCGCTCCCTCTGGAGAGAGGCGCGTCCTGGCGGCCTCGCGTTCAGCCGCCGCCGCAAGTCCCGTGCATCTCAAAGTCACCGGTTCAAGACCTGGAGCTGGAGAAACAGCCAAGATGAACGACCAATAAAACGAATATGTGCTGCTTCCTCCTCTCTCTCCTGCCTGTGTACTTCATTCCTGCTGCACCTTTCTTCGAAAACAAAAACAAACACGAACACAAAAACCAAACCCCTAAGAACAGGACTCATTTGTCAGACTAGTGAGACCCCCTTTGCTGGACTTGGAGGCTGGCGGCTGAGGACCCAGGAACCCCCGGGGGCCTCTAGTGGCTGAGAGCTGCCCCTGCCCACTGCAGCGAGAAGCTGGGACTGACCACAGGGCGCGTGAGCTGGGCACCGGTCGCCCCCGCCCGAGCCCCTGGAGCCTCTGATGAGGCCACAGCCCCCGGTCACACCCTGACACGGAGAAGCGGCCCCGCCGGGCCAGCTGCTGACCACTCAGCCCTTGACGAGGCCGACGGCCCTGTGCCCCAGGTAAACGGCCCCACCGCTCCCCAAACCTGGCTCCCCAAACTCTTCCCTTTGAATGAGCAGAAAACACGACCGACTTCTGCCCGAAAGAAGCAGCGCAGATTCCCGGGCAGCTTTTGGTCTGCACTGAAGAGACACAGTGGGTGTGCCCTTGTTCTCCGCACATGACCAGTCACACCCATGAGCCTGGAGTCCTCGGCGGGATAGAGCCCGAGGCAGGAGGCCTGGGAATTGTGGAAACGCCTGCCAGAGGGGTGGGGCGCCCGCTCGCCACACCAGACATCGACAAGGAACGTTTTCCCTTTGTGTCACCTGGCGTTGGCGCCTGGAGTGGGCACAGAGGGGAAAGGCCTTGGGGGGCACCTCAGGGCCCAGGCGGACACGGGAGCCGGCTTCTCTGTCCCCTGCCTTTGCTGCAGTGCGAGCACACCTGCGTGTCAGCCTGCGTGTGGGCACACCCGTGTGTGCGTGTGTGCGAATGCACACGCCAGCATCCTGCCGTGCACCCCAGCCCCGTCCACGCCCCCGTCCCTTGGTGACACCTTCCTGCGGGAGCCATCCCGCCAGGTGGCCGTGGGTGCTGCTCCCAGGGACGTGAGCTGAGTTCCTGCGCAAGGACCGGCCCTGGGCTTGGAACAGGAAGGGACCGTCTCTGGGAGGGTGTGTCAGGGTCACTTTTCTGTTGGTGCCATAATGAAGCAACCAGGTTTAGTGCCAGGAAACAATACACATTTGCTGTCTTTTTATTTTTTTGAGAGAGGAGGAGAGAAGCATTTCCTTTTTCTTTTTCTTTTGTTGTCTGTCTGCTGCTCTCCCCGCCCTGGGATGTGAACCTGGGTCCTGGGAGGTGTGCGGATTGTGCTCGGCCAGAGGCGGCCGACCAGCTGCTACCCCACCAGCTCACCCAGCAGCTTGTGCCCGAGCACTGAATTCAGCGTGACCCTAAGGAAGTTCTAATGCTCCTGGGCAGGATCACTTTTGCGGTCTTTGTCCGCAGAGTCCGGACACACATGTCGAGGGAGCAGTGGAGGCCGTGCGCGTGTCGGCGTCCTCGGGGTCTGACCGAGGCGACTGGGAGGTCTCGGCTGTTCTACAGCAGTTTCTGTGCATCCTTCCCCTCGAGTGAGGACGGAGCGTCTCCTCCCGGCGGGAGATGCAGCGCCTACTGGGGGCGACACGTGACAGTGCCGAGGGGGTCTGGCGGTGCCCAGATTCCAGGGGGACCTTCGCTCGTAGGGAGCGGACGCCCACACGATGGCGCCCCCGCCTCCGTCCGCGAGTCAGCTTCTTCGTGTCGCCCCAGAGCGGTTTGCAAGTCGTTTAAGAGCCAAGCCGTCCTCGTGCGCGCCGGGTTCTGCAGAAAAGCGCTGGTCCCGGGCGCCCCGTCCTCACAGATTGTTCTGCCAATTTGCAACAAAATCATTTCTTTCCAGCTTTAATGAGATATAATTGACACATCTCCTGTGAAAGATTAAGGTGTCTGAGGTGTTGATTGGACACATTTGTGTATCGCGAGGTGCTTACCACCCAGTTTAGCTGACACCTCCACCCCGCGGCGCAGTTGCAATCTGTTTTGTGGTGGGAACGTTTACCGTCCTCTTAGCAGCACTGACGTCTACAACATCACTCTCCACGTGCCTCACCGTGCTGCACGGTAGGTCCCCGCTCTTCTCAGAACTGATGTTTTCACCCTCTGCCCTCTGCTTCTGAGCTGGCGGCTGTAGATTCCACACAGTGTACCCTACAGCGTCTGTCAGTCTGTCTGTCTCTCTCTCTCTCTGACCTGTCTCACAGCACAGTGCCGTCGGGTCCACCCATCTTGTCACAAATGGCAGGACTTCCTTCTTGTGGCTGAACGTCATTCCACTGTGTCTATCCACACATCTTTATCATACGTCCATCTATCGATTAATCATTCGATCCATCTGTCCATCCATCCATCCATCCGTCCATCCATGATCCATCCTCCATCCATCCATCCATCTGTCCATCTTCCCATCCATCCACCATCTATCCACTCATCCATCCATCCATCCGTCCATCCATGATCCATCCACCATCCATCCATCCATTTGTCCATCTTCCCTCCCATCCACCATCTATTCATCCATCCATCCATCCATCACCCACCATCCATCCATCGCCCACCATCCATCCATCACCCACCATCCATCCATCATCCACCATCCATCCGTCCATCATCCACCATCCATCCATCACCCACCATCCATCCGTCACCCACCATCCATCCGTCATCCACCATCCATCCGTCATCCACCATCCATCCGTCACCCACCATCCATCCGTCACCCACCATCCATCCGTCACCCACCATCCGTCCATCATCCACCATCCATCCGTCCATCTGCTGGTGGACATGGGCTGCTGTGGGAGGTGCTACAGTGAACACGGAGAAGCCTTGTCTGCTCCTGACTTTCAGGAGCCCTTCAGGAATGTTCTCTCTCAGCCTGGCCCCTTCCTGCTCCTGGCGTTTATGAGCTGCACTTACACCCTGGTGTGGCCGTGAGGGTGTGGTGCGAACCCCGAAGCTTACTGAGGCCCCCCCGGGAGGGCAGGGCTGCCAGCGTTGTGGAGCGTGTCTGACTAATGAAAACGAGGCACTTAGAAAGTATTTATTAATTCATTAAAATTGCAACTCCATTACATCCTAGCATATTTATTATGAAATCTATTTCTGAAAGAAATTTTTGGAGTGAGAAGAGTATCCTTTTGCGATTGGCCTGCGTGTTTCTTTACTGTCTGAACTGCTAGGGGACAGCGCAGCAGCCTGGGGGCAGTGTCACCCTCGGCACCTGCCGCCGGACTTCTCTCGCGGCCACTTCTTTGCTTGCAACGTGTCATCAGGTGTCAGAATCAGGGCAAAGCTGGTCTCTTAGACTGAGTTCGGAGGTTCTCCCTCTGCCTCTCTCCTCTGGGAGGGACTGGAGAACGGCTGTCATTTCTCCCTTGTTTGCTGGAATCCCCATGAACCCGCCAGGGCCTGGGGCTTCCTGGCTTGAAAGGTGATTCATTACTGACTCCATTTCTTGGCCACAGGCTCAGGTTGTCCAGTCCTTCTTAGGTGAGCAAAGTGCTCCATCCAGGGAGCTGGCCCACAAGTGGTGGTTTCTTAGGTTAGTTGCAGTGAGGACTTGAATCACGGGAATGAAAGGTCTTTATGTAAAAAGTCTCCAGTCTCTCTTGTACTTGGAACGGATCTTTCTATCCCCATGTGGTTTCGTAGCCACGCACCGGTCGTTGGAAAGCCATCTTTCTGTGATGTATAAAAAATGTTCCTTAATATCAAACAATCATCGCATTAATGCCTCTCTGCTCCCCTCCCTGCTGGGGACACCTTCTCAGCTCGGAGAGCAGCCTGCAGCCCCAGCTGCCTGTCCCATCGCATTGTTGTCGCTGTCCTCGGCTCTTCTCCTGTGTGTGAAATATGCATGCACGTCTGCGTGTAAACAATAGATAAGCGACATGTACCCGAGGTGCCGCTGCTGGCCCCGAGGCGCAGACAGCGCCCTGGCCTCCTGCTCCGCCACCTCCCTGCTTCTATCTTCTGTCCCCAAGTCGGGACTCTCCTGAATTTTGCGTCATTCACTCCGTCCTTTCTCGATGGCCACAGCGCCTCTGTGTCTGAAGCACCTGTTCAGTGGTGTGTGTCTGAAGTTTATTTGAACAGAATTACAGGGGTCATTCTTTTTCACCCCTTTACATGCTTCTAACTGCGCTGTTGCCTCTGGCGGCCACACGTGGGGAGTCGGGCACGTGGTTCCCCCAGCAGGTCCCCCAGCAGGTCGGGGTGAGCACTGGCCCCTCCAGCGGGTGTCTGGCTTCTGGTGACTCCTGCGTGTCCTGTGGGGAGAGCAGGACGTTCCCAGGCCCTGCATGAACAGGACTTCCAGGCCTCTGGGAGGCGCGTCTCCAGGCTCATGACACGAGGCCAAATGGTCCCATAAGCAGTTGAGGCGTTTACGTCGACCACTGGCCGGGCACCGCGTGCTCACACCACACTGTCGCCGCCCTCGAGGCCGCTGGAGCTGGAAACGTGGCTTTGATTTCTATGCCGCACGCTCAGTTCTGAGGGCGCAGCTGCACGCGTCCTGTTCACATTTCCCTTTGGAAATGCTTTTTGAGTCTTTTGCCCATTTTCCTCAGGTCTTAAGTGCTCTCTGCAAATGGGATTTGTGAGCGTGGCACATGCCAGGAGCCCTTGGTCACCTGCACAAAGTGCCAGCTCCCGCCTGTGGCTTGTGTCCCATGTCCTGATGTTGATTTTTGAATGAAATTCTAACTTCACAATCATTTCTGTTATTTTTTTAAGACTTGCTGACTTGGCCACAAGCCCCTATATATTTTCTTCTGCATTTTCTTTGAAAATATGTAGAGTTGTGCCCTCAGGTGCCAGCTTTCATTTAGACAACGGCAGATAACCCGGCGTCCACGCAGGGTCCAGGGGGCCCTCGCTTGGGGCTCTCATCACCAGTGCGTCCCGGCCTGGGCGCCACTGAAGGCGGTGACGGTGATGCCCTGCTTCTGTGACGGTCTGACCCGATGCAAGCGCTGGAGTGTCCATCCCTCTTTCCCCTCCCTGTCTCTCTTCTCTCTCCTCTCTCCCCTGTCCTCCGCCTCCTGCTGGCATCAATAAGGGTCACCAATGGCATGGCCTGTCCTTCCAGGCCTGACACTCCCTTTGGAACAGGGAAGTGTGCCTGCAGCGGGGAGCCCTGATTTCCACCTCTCTCCCCAGAGCCTGGCACAGGACTGCCACCCACAGGGACTGAAGGTTGCTCCTGTTCATGGAGGGTGAGCAACTTCCCAATTTGCCTGGAACTTTCCTGAGTTTAACACTAAAAATCCTGCTTCCCAGAAAACCCCTCAGGGTGGGGAAGATGGGACTGTTGGTAATCCCATACTCACATTATCATAGTGCAATGGACACAGTGCCTCACACCCACCATCCATTCAGCATGCATCCATCCACCATCCACCCACTCATCCATCATCCATCCATTCACATCCATCCATCCAGCCATCCATTACATCCATCCATTCATTCATTCACCATCCATTCATCCATCCATTCACCATCCATTCAGCAAGCATCCATTCACCATTCATCTATCCATTCACCAGCCATCAATTCACCATCCATCCATCCATCTAGTCACCATCCATCCATCCATTATCATCCATACCACCCTTCATCCATCCATTCACATTCATCCATTCACCATCCATCCATCTATTCATCCATTTACCATCCATCCATCCATCCATCCATCCACCCATCCATCCATCCATCCATCCACCCATCCATCCATCCATCCATCCATCCACCCATCCATCCATCCATCCATCCATCCATCCACCCATCCATCCATCCATCCATCCACCCATCCATCCATCCATCCACCCACCCATCCATCCATCCATCCACCCATCCATCCATCCATCCATCCACCCATCCATCCATCCATCCATCCACCCATCCATCCATCCATCCATCCACCATCCGTGCATGCATCAACAATGTTTCTTTGGCACCCGCTCTGTGTCAGCAAGACTCTCAGTGTTTCATTGACTTGAAACGGCTCCCACTACTACCCGACACTTCTGTGCCCACGACCATGTTAGGTCAGTGATGAGTCTGTCTGCCTCCAGAAGGCCCCAGACGGACATGGAACCTCACTCTCACCTGCAGGAGAAATACAGAGTCTGTCCTGTTTTGAGGCAAATGGTGAGTTTTTACTCTTAGTAGTTTGCCCCTTCTGGGGAGTGTGATTTCTCTGTCCCCAGCCCCCTTTTGGCCTCATGGTCTCCTCTCAGAGTACAACTGCCCAGACCCCGTGTCCCCAAACCCCACGGTCATCCTAGGTTCCCATCACCCTCTCTTCCTCCACAACCTCTCCAGAGCCAACCCCTCCCTTGCGGCTGTCCCTCCCGAGCCCTCACCTCTCCCAGCTGGAGTGGGTCCTGGGATAAGCACCTCAGGAATGGCGGGCCCGGCGGTCGGCATTCCCGCAGCAGCCCCAGGCTGCCGTGCCCCTGGTCCGTGTCTGTGGGCCCGCCTCTGCCCGTACCATGCTCCATGGCTTCCTGGGCACTGATTCAGGGGGACCCCACAGACCTCTCTGAGCCCTGGGTGCCCCGTTCGGTGTCACGACGCGGCCCCTGCAGTGAGGTCGGACGTCCGCTCCCAGGTGCTGCCCTCTTCTGGGAAATTCTGCAGGAGCTCCCTGGAAGGGTGGCAGGGCTTCCCGGGACCCCCTTCCCTGCCTGATTCTGGTCATGGAGGCACAGAGGGATCCCGTGGGAGCCGCTGTGGCCTCTCCTGGCTACTGGGAGGCAAGCGTCCTGTGCCGACCTGCCTTTCCAGCCCCTCCTCCTGGGCCAGCAGGTGTTTGGATCTGTGACGGGCACCTGGCCTCTGTCCAGCGCAGCCCCGCCATGCCCAGAGGCGGCAAGCACAGAGGTGTCAGCTGTCCTGAGTGCCGCTCAAGCCAACCTTACCCCTTTCTCCTGGCCATCTTAGCTGTCCTTCCTTCCCTCCCCACTGGGCAGCAGCGAGACCCCACAGCTGTGTGCAGAGCCGAGTCCGGGTGAGGGCCCCGTGAGCACAGTGCAGGCGCACACACATGCATGCACACGCAGGCACACGCAGGCACACGCGCGCACACACCCACACACAGATGCACGAGCTCAAGTGCGCGCAGCACACCCGTGCACACATCCATGCACATACGTGCTCACACATGGTGCGGACAGACACGTACATACAAACACCTGGATGTGCGGTCGGCGCAGGTGAACGCACACACGAGCACTCGCAGTGCACGCGTGTTTGGTACCCATGTGCCACACGCGTGCACACAATGCATGCCACACGCAGTGCAGGCCTGGCTGTGCACCCGTGTGCTGGTGTGTTTGTACACATGGGTGTGTACTCACGGGTGTGAGCGCCCCCTACGTGTACCTCTGCGCACCCACAGCGCACGGCGTACACATCACGTGCACACGCACGCTGCATGACACTCACAGATCACACCTGCGCAGCGCACACCTGGGACACACACGCAAGCACATGTCTAGCTCCATGCACACTAGCATCACATGTGTCTGTGTGACACGTCTGAGTCTGTGTGACATGTCCGTGTGTCTGTGACACGTCTGTGATTCTGTGTGACACGTCTGTGTGTGACACGTCTGTGCGACACGTCTGTGAGTCTGTGACATGTCTGTGAGTCTGTGTGACACGTCCGTGTGTCTGTGACACGTCTGTGAGTCTGTGTGACACGTCTGTGATTCTGTGCGTGGCTGCACCGTGACTCAGGGCCTCACGCTCTAGCTGGTTGTCACTGGAAATGTCTCTCCTGACGCCACCCCTGCGAGCGCATTTCAGTCGCTGTGTGAGAAGTGAGCTGTGCACACACGCGTCCCAGGTGTGGGGACAGGACAGGGTCTGCGGGTTGCGGTGAGCAGCTGGGGTGGACATCACCCTCGGCCGTCCGGCTTCTCTGTCAGCCCAGCTCCGCTTGGGTCCTTGTCACCGCTGACTGTGTCCCGGGCACCTCCCCGGGAGTTTCAGTTTGCAGAGCCGGATGGACATGCCGCAGAGCAGGTGGCCGGCAGCAGTCGCCCGAGGGAGGCCGCCTCCTGTGGGGCCTGCTGGCCGTGCATCTGCTGCATGTGGCCGCCCCCTGAAGAGAGTAAGTGCTTCTGGCAAAAGGCACCGCAGCCTCTTTATCCTTCAAACGCACGCACGGCAGCCGGACGGGCGCAGGGTGGGGCTGCCGCATCCCGTCTGGGTCAGAGGACGGAGGAGGGCGGACGGCGCCACCCCCGCGACCTCACCCCATCGATCCCCGACCTGCGTCTGCTGAGCCGCACAGGGATCGATAGACCTGCAGTCCCGCCGGGGCACAGAGGGCAGGCGGCCGAGAGCCGCGGCCCACGCCATCCACAGGCCAGGTGGCACCCAGGCAGGACGGGGCCGGGGGCGGGGGCCGCCTCGCGTGCTGGAGCCCAGGGGCCTCAGGAGCCGCCGAAGGATTCGCCTGGCAGGAAATTGCCTGCAGCCCCCGAGCCCAGAGGCCACCGCGGCCTCGTTCTCCCGAGATCTGGACGTGCGGGCCCCAGGACTGGGTGGGGAGTGTCTGTGTCACTCTCGGACGCAGGCTGGACAGCAGCCCCACCCTTCCAGGGCGCTGGGCTGCCGTGGAGGCTCTGCCACCCGCACCCTGTGCTCGCAGCCCATGTGGCCGTGGGGTGAGGGGCTGTCCCGACGTTTCCAAGGCCTCATTCGTGCCTTGTCATCGTCTGAGCAACTGTGTCCGTGCTGCCGTGGTGACAGCCACCGTGGGGTGTGTGCCCGTCCTTCCGCTGTGCATCGTCCCGTCGCCCTGCCGACCCCACAGACAGCACCCCTCCCGGAAGCCTGCACGCGCCCCAGCTCGGCCCGGGCCTGGCCTCCCTGAGCTCTGGAACATCCTGCTCTGTCGCCCTTCCCGAGACGAGGGGTCCTCCCTCGAGCCCGGACTGACCGTGCTGCAGGCCCCCGTCACTGACCACAGTCCCGCACGTCTGGCCTGGGGAAGGCAGATCGCAGCGCTGATTTCAATGATGAAAGGAAACAAGGGACGTGACTGGCTGAAGGGAAGCGTAAGAGTGTGTGTCCGTGGGCAGTGGCCCAGGGTCAGGGCAGGCACCCAGCCTGGGGACCCTGGGTCCTGACAGGCCGCCCAGGGAGCACCGGGGCGAGGGCTCAGCTCCCCGTTCCCTGCTCGGGCCAGTCCCCTCCCTCGACAAGTGAGAACCAGTTCCCGGCCTCCGCTGGAAGAAGCGGCTTCTGCCTGGGGACCCGCCCGGGGCACAGCGCGGGACGCCTCTCACCTGCACGTCTGGGGTGAGCTTCCGAGGGGCTGGGAGAGTACACCGTGTGTGTGTGCGAGTGCGTGTGCATGCGTGTGCGGGTGTGATGATGCCATGGCTGGGCTGGAAGGGAGGCCCTGCGCCCAGCTGCAGGGAGCCGGACACACTCCTGGCGGCAGTGGCCTCTTAGCAGAAGCACGGAAGGAGGTGTCTGGAGGGTGTGTCCTGAAGGACGAGTGTGTCTGGCACCCCCACACTCCTCCCAATTTGAGCTGGTGGCTTGGTGACCCTGGAGGGCAGAGGTCCTAAGTGCGAGGCTTCCAGAGGCGTTCGGCCCAGGGCCCGCGTGGCCGGGGTGCAGAGCTGGGTCTGGGCCCCGATTTCTGGTTCCCGACCCCGGCCCTCCGCTTCGGGAGGGGGCCACGTGTCCGCTCAGCAGGTCTCGAGAGCAGCGGGCGCTTGTCGAATATTCCTGTGCTCGGCTGGTGGCAGAGATTGGAAAACAGTGAGTCAAAGAGATAAGAGGGGAAATAAAAATTCTGATCGCATCAGGAGCAGGTCATGGGCGCCCCTGTTCACTTAAGGGCGAGGGAAGCAGAGACCTGGGGCCGCCTGCGTCCCGTCTACCCGTGTCCTCCCCGGAGACTGACAGTCTGGAGCCGCCCCCACACCCAGGACGCGAGGGCCCCCACATCGCCACCAGCTGGGAGCACCCCGGCACCACCAGTGGTGACTGTCCTTCCTCACGCCGTGGAGAAAAGGGGAATCAGACACACGCGCCCCACGCACGGTCCCTGAGGACAGGATGCCAGTGAGGAGAGCCAGAGGCAAACTCGCAGGGGCCGCAGGGACAGGTGCTCCCCGCAGGGGCCGGTGCCAGGGCTGGGGCAGAGCGTCAGTGTGAGCAGAGGACAGCGTTCCAGGCCGGACGGGGCGACGGGGCCACCACGGTGTGAGCGTGCTCACACCTAAACACGGTGAAGGTGGGCCAGTCACGTCCCTGGGTTTTACCACGATTAACAGAAGGTGAATGCTCCCGGTGGTTTTAGGCTCCACGGGGTGACTCCGGGGACCCTGGATGTAGATGCTGAGGCTTCTCGAGTGGCGGGTGTCAGCACAGGGCCCCCTGCGTGCCAGCGTCCCAGTCTCTGCCGCGCCCGGCCTGAGCTTTCCGCCCCAGGCTGCCCATCTGTCCTCTCCCGGCCGCGGTGCGGACGGCCGTGAGGGAACGTGGTGTGGTTCTATGGGGCCCAGACTCACACGAGGACCTGGGCCCCGAGCTGACCTGGCCTGTCCCTGCTGCCCGTCCCTGGGAGCGAGGCATGTGGACTGAGCCCCGTTGCGTCACCTTCAAGTGCTGAGAAGGGGCAGCACTCAGCCTTGCCTTCCGACTGACGGCGGGAGGTTGAGTGCGTCCTTTATTGAGAGCCGCTTTCACCGAACAGGATTCTGTTTCCAGGCAAAAGGAAAGCTGTTCGCCATGAGGGAGGTGTGGGCGGAAAGGGGGGTGCAGGCAGGGCCGTTGGCACCGCCCTGGGGAGAGAGCCTCAGGCTCACAGAAGTCCTGGGCAAGGCCTGGCCTCCTGCAGCCACGGGCTCGGGTGGGGGCAGCCTCAGCCCGGGGTGACTTCATTGTGGGGACAGAAATGAATTCCTCTCTAAGTGGGCACAGCCTTTTGCTGATCTGATGAAGAGGTGAATAGATTCATTCTTCCAGCATCTGTCACCTGGGACCTCCTTAGACTCAAACTGATTAGAAAAAATCACATTGAAAGCACCATTGATAATAGACTGAAATCATAGAAAACAGTTGGCCTGGAGGGAAGGAGGGAAAGAGGGAAGAAGCCATCATCTTTCATGATCCCCCCACCTCCTTCGGGGTCTGACAGCCCTGTCTCCTCCCCAAGTCTAATCATTACACTAATTAGTGGCTGATCAATGTTTAATTAAAACCCTGCCATTAATTACAGGAGGCGCCTTGGCGGCTTGGGGACACAAATGTGGCTGTGGGAGGGACCCGCTTTCCACCAGCTGGTGACCCCAGAGCTGCTGGGCCGGGGGGAGGAGCCGCGGGGGTGGCCGGGGCCCGCGAGCCGCTTGACTTTGGGCCGCTTACCCAGTTCCTGTCCCTCCAGGAGACGTCTCATGGCTCTGCCACTTCTGGTCCCAAACTTAAGCCCCTTTGCTCCGAAAACCCCTCCTGGCATCTACACACTTGCATTCAGACGGATACGAAGCCGACAGCCGCGAAGCCCCGGGTGAGGGCTCTCAGCGCTGCTCATGTTAGAATCCCCGGGAGTTCAAACGTTCTCGCTCAAGGACAGGCCAGTAGGCCAGTGAGCAGAGCAGAGCGCCCAGAAGCAGACCCACCACTACGGGTGTGACCGGTGACGGTGACAAAGGGACATGGGGGTGACCTCAGCGACACACGGCGCTGGGTCCCTTGGACAGCTGGCTGAGGAAATCGAAGTCTGACTCCGGCTCCCGCCCTCCGGGAACATCAGCTCCGCCTTCCAGACGGTGACTGAAGGGCCTGAGGAGCATCTTCATGAGACCAGGCACCGCCGCAAAGCAGTCGGGGCTGGCGCCTCTGCTCATCCAAAGTTCATCCTTTAAGAGGGAAACCGCCAGCACAGAGCAGGAGGCGTCTCTCATGTATCCCACCCGCAGAGGCCACGCGGAAAAGAGGGAGGAGACACGAGCTGGTCATCTGGGAAACGCAAACTGAGATTTGCCAAAGACCCAGGCGCTAGGTCAGTGGCCCCGGGCTGGTGAAGAATGGAAGGGCTGGGCTGCTCATGACGGCCGGCGGCGTGTCAGCGGGAGCCCCGACTTTGGAAAACTGTTTGGCAGAATCCACTAATCCCACTCGTGTCTTCCGAGGACCCCACTGCTCCCCACCCGGGAACCCCTGCGGAGACACATGCCTGGGCCCCCAGTGCAGGATGCGGTGGCCACCGTGCATTGTTGCTTTAATAGCTCCAAACGAGAAGCCACCCGTGTCCCTCCACTGTCCACTGCCGTGTGGCCAGGAGTCGTGGTGAAGTCGGCCAGTGGCGTTTGAGACAGCCTCCCGCAGCCAGTGAGCCTGGAAGAGCAGGCGTGGTCTCGGCCCTGCACAAAATCGCGCAGAGACTGTCAGACTGCTCTCACAGGACGCCGCGGCACAGGCAGGGTTGGACGGCGGTCGTGCTGGCAGGAGCAGGGCCTCGGGATCGGTGACGTCTGTCTCGGCCTCGGTGGCGGTCACGTGGGTTCGGCACGCGGGTGTGACTGGTGCACTTTGGGACACAGCTGTGACTTCCTGTGAAAGGGTGATAACGTGGCTCGTGGGTCCGAACCAGAGTCATGAGGCCGGGTCTCTGGGGGCGGAGAGGCCGGCCGCAGCCACTCTGTCCTGGCTGCGTGGACCGCCTGTGTATTTCTCCCCGACCGCTCCTGCCCGTCTCCGCGGTCGCTCTGTCCCTTGGATGTGCCCTGTGTTTCCAGCCCCGACGGCTCGTGCCGGTGCCGCCTGGTCCATCTCCGTAGAGGTGGCCTGTCCAGACACTCTCACATGGTTCTGTGTGTGTGTCCCTTATGGTTCTCCGGCAGAGAGCAGAGCCTGAGTCCCCAAGTGCCATGTCACTGGGCCTCCCTTGCACATGGGATGGGTCTTCAATGCGCACGACACTTCCCGGGGTTCTGGGATTGGGATTGAGAGAGTTTTTTTTTAAAGAAAAGATAGAGACAGGAATGAAGATGAGCAGACAGGGAGAGAGGAGGAAGGAGCAGTTTATTTCTCTGTATTTAGTTGTTCATCTGGGGTGTTCCTCCACTCCTGGGACGTGAACCCAGGTCCTTGGGATGAATGTGGACTGCGCTTGGCCAGAGGCGGCAGACTAACCACTCCTCCACTAGGGTGTGCCGGTCACTGTGACTTTCATGGGCTGATTCATCAAGCCCTGCTGGTCACTGCAGGTGGGTGTGTGGTTATCACCCTGGGTGGTGGTCCCAAGGTTGGGGAGGTGGGGGGCTGGGACGTGAACCCCGGGTCTGGTTACTCTCAGCGACTCCCAGTCTCAGGTCGTGGCTGCAGTCAGACCCCCTGGTCATGGGCTGGACCTTGCCTCTAGTCAGAGCAGGGGCCCCACAGCCCAGCACCATCAGGTAACCTAGCTTCCCCACTGCAAGCGCTTCACCCGAGCGGGTCCTGGCCTCGTGGGATGCACCTGGATTCACGCTCACGCTTGCGTCTGCTTCCATGGGGATTCCAGGTTCCTCCTTTTCTCCTGCTGTGCTGGAGTCAGAGGGAGTGCCTGCGGGGCTGGGTGCTGCTCCGTGAAGCAGCCTAGGGCCTTTTGAATACGTCCCAGAGAGAGGGCTGGCCGGGGGAGGCCCACTTTCCTGCTGTGCTTTCGAACCGGCTCTGAAAGCCGTCTCTACGAGAGGCGTCCCCATGTTTCAACGGGTGGCTCTAAAGAAATGCGAGCGGCACCCACGGACAGCTCCAGCCCCTGTGCCCGTCCAGCGACGGTACTGAAAGCCCAGACCAGACGGCCGGTTCCCATGCCGGACGCTGTGTGCATTCCGGCTCACAGTCAGACCGCAGACCGCAGACCCTTGGGTTTGGTCTGCCTAGTTTTTGGTCTTTGAAAACGGTCAGCATGTGGGCTGAGTCTTCAATTGAGCCAAAGTCAATGTATCTTTTCCCAGATCTCTCGCGGCCTGCAGCTGCGCCCGGAACACATTTTCTAGTTCCGCCTCCCCTCGCCCTGGCCCCCGCCGCGCCCCCACGCCATTCACTTGCTCTAGAAGGGCACCCGCCTTGTGCATGCAGTCTCGGTAAGGGGTTGCGTGGGCTCCAGTTCTCTGGCTACAAATGGGAGAGCAGGTGCCGGGGCACCAGGGACAGGGCTCCAGTCCTGGCCATGCTGCCTATGAGCATGTGTCTTGGGGTGACGTGGTCTCTCTGGGCTCAGGTGACAGGTCGGTAGAGTAAGTGGTTTGGGCTGCGAACCTGAAAGGTCTTTGCAATCTCCCGCCTCCCTCTCTCGTTCCCACCCTGCTCATCCCCCGGCAAGGCCGTGGGCTGGCTCAGGCGGCCTTCGTGGGAAGCTGAGAGAGGACGGAGCTCTGTGCTTCAAAACGGCCCCGTTCAGATGTCTTGCTCCCGTGTTCATGACTTTTCTCAGATTGTGAGACTTTCCTGCTCGTATTGTTTTCAAGAACTCAAATGACAGCTTAAAAAAATCCAGGTGCGTCATTCAGAGAGTGTTGAACTGAGTGCGCCAGGCTCCTGCCCGCCTCTGCGCATTCTCCTTTTTACTCTTCCCTGTGTTTTTCTGGAACTTGCCTCCTCTTCGTTCAGGTGGTTAGATCAAAATATCATAGAATGGGCAGCTCGCAGAACCGGTTTCCGTTTCTCACCGTCGAGGAGGCAGAGGAGCCGAGGTCACGGAGCTGGCCGACCGCGCGGTGTCCGTGAAGGCCTGGCTGGCAGACGGCTGGCAGAGGGCCGTGTCCTCTGTGCAGGCACCAGTCCCATCCCAGAGGGGGCCTTCCAAAGGCCACATCTCCTAACACCATGGCATTGGGGTTCAGATTTCAACAAAGGCATTTTTTGGGGGACAATAATTCAGTCGATAAAACCTATCTAAATATTGCCTGTGCACTGAAGTTTGTGAATGCCTCGATTTTAGACTTTATTCTGAGCTTTCCTTTAGGAAAGATCGGATTTTTAGCTCATTTATACTCCTTCTGTTCCTTCCAGGCTCCCTAATAATGACCTGTTAAATTTCGGTTAAATCTCCAGACAAGTTGTTCTTTCTATGATAACACTTTCTGCTTGTCCTGGAGTTTATGATCGCCTATATTTTCACGCGCCCTCTAACCTGCTTTTCCATGGACGCGCCCGCTGGTCAGCCTTGAGGGATGGTTTATCAGGCCCCCTTCTCGAGAAGCTGCTCTGGGGCCTCTGACACCTGTCCTGCGTGCCCAGGTGGCGTCCAGGCGGCCGCGTGACCTGGAATATGTCCTTCCTGCTCAGTCCTGTGGTGACGCTCCCACTTCCTGGGTTTGTAGCTCTGCTTTCTGTTTCCTACCGAGTCTCAGCGGAGCCCCTTGTCCTGAGGCATCCTCACAGCACCCTGTGCTGTTTGCACGTTCAGTTCACAGCCTCCTGAAGCCTGGAGTCCCACGTTTGAAGTGACCATTGTGAGAATTTGGAAGCATCTTCCCGTTGAATTCGGGCTTCCATGCTGCTGCTGCTGCCATTCAGTTTGGGTCCTATCAGATGACATGATTTTCTTCTCTCATGAAATTTTCTTCTTGGTGTTTTAAAAATGCTGGTGCACCCTGGTGGCCCGAAGGTCTACTACACCCTGGGTGCAGTCCACAGACATCCCAGGGTTCTGGGTTCAAGACCCAGGGCCGGGGAAACAACCAATGAAAACCTGAATAAAAATAAAGGGCTACTTCCTCCTCTCTGCCTGCCTGTCTGCCTATTTGCCTTCATGCCTGCCTGCTCCTTTCCTTTGAAAAAATGTGTCCTAAAGGTGTGCTTCCTTGCTTCATTGCATGGATTTTGGGGACATCCCCCCATCTGAAGGTCCCGTCCTCCAGTTCTTCCAGGTCTGGTGCTATTGCTTTAACAATTGTATTCTCTTGGCTTTCTCTAGACTTTCTTCTGAATGTTCTTTGTCAGAGGCTGGACCTCCCAACTCCATCATCTCTTTAATTAGAAAAAAAAAAATCCATTGTGCATCTTCTGACTTTCTGGGAAAGTTTCTTAAACTGAGTTTCCAGTACTTTTATTGACAATGTATTAGATCTTTAACTTATCAGCATTCCTCTTCTCGAATTTCTCCTGGTTTCTCCTTGTTTCCTGGATGGAGTATCGTTTCTCATCGCTGACACTATGAGCGACACATCTCTGACATTTTCTCCATTTTGCAAAGTGTGCTCTTTACATACCTAATTACTAATTGCCATGACGGACAATCTTGGTGTCCCTCCCCAGTAGACGACTGGCCACCCCAGGTGCGGGGGCTCTCGACAGCAGACAGAGGTTCCGTGGCCTGGGAACCCGGCAGGGCCTGGCCCAGGTGGACACAAGTTTGCAGCCAGGGTGTCAGCTGGGATTGCCATCATCTGAGGCTTGGGGCCGGGGTGGGGGCGGAATGAAGGGTCTGCTTTCTGGTGCTCACTTAATTGATGGCTGGAGGCCTCATTTCCTCACCACACTGGTCTCTTGCTATGGCTCTTGACAAGGCCATTGGCTTCCCCCAAAGTGAGTGATCAGAGAGAAGAGGAGACAGAGAGAGCGAGCGAACCGGGAGCGTGTGGTGGTGTTCCTGTGGGTGAATCCCAGAGTGCGTGTCCCGCTCCTGCTGGCCATGCAGAACTGTGGTGGCAGCACGCAATAGGGTTGACACTCCCCACCAGGCCGAACCCCAGCCACTGGGCGGGGCCTCATTCTCCTGACAGTGGGCAGGGTCCAAGCGCCTCATCTGGTCCTTCCGCTGTCAGTGCCCACCAGAGGAACCAGGGCCCCCAAATTCCCTGATTGTGGGGTGCTTTGGGGCACCCTGCTCGGTGCCGTCCCCCACACCCTGCAGGTCAGCTCCTCCCCTGCCTTGCCAGCCACCTGGCGCCCGGTCAGCTGGCTTCATCATGCCTGGGACTCCACAGGTGTCCTCGGTCACTGTGTTTCTGCTTCTTGATCTGCTTGCCTTGGGAGCTGCCAGGCGGACACATGTCCATGACGTGTTCCAAGGAAGCCATGCTCTCCCCTGTCAGCCGGGCGGCGGGGAGCAGGCCGCCTCCTCCTGTAACCGCGCCGCCGGGACGCACAAGTGAATTCAGGGCCGGCCCACAGGCCATGGGCTCCAGGCGACTGTGACGGCGCTGTCGTTTGCTGGCACCGGGCGGAGGGCGCGGGCCGTGGGGGGACTCGCTGGAGCGTCCGCGGGCGGCCAGGGCTCGCCCGGAAGTCCTTCAGAGTCTCTGCAGCAGGGCCACGCCTGCCCATCTCCCCGTCCAGCTGGGGACAGCTTGGTAACAGAAGCGGGTCGCAGGCCCAGGCAGTCCATGGGGAGGACAAGCCACCGTATTGGGTCCCCGTTGCTGCCTGTCTTCCCACATCATCTTCACTCTGGCCTGAGCTGCGGGCGTGGCCCCTGGGTCCTTGGCCCAGTGAAAAGCTCACCTCCTGTGTCCCCGACGACACTCACAGTTGTGGCTTGGAGCTGTCTCCCTGCAGGACCAGCTCTGCTGTCCCCAGAGGAAGCCACCACGCAGCCTCCTGTCTGTCCGGCAGCTTCCCGGGCATGAAGCCCGCGTCTGACACAGTTCCATCTGGGCACGCAATCCCAAGGCTTTCAGCTAATTCCCAGGGCTGTGCGCCCACACTAGTGGGTCTGTTTGCCCTGGGCACCTCATGCAGTGGAGGGGCCTCTGGAAAGCGCATCTCACTTTCCTGAAGGGAAGCTGGAGGATGCCTCTCTCCTCCCCTAGCCAGCTAGCCCTGCCCCTTCTGGGAGGAGGGCACCGGGCAGGACGGGCTGGCAGGTAGCCCCCGCGTGGCCAGCAGGGGAGAGCGGAAAAGACACTGAGGTGCTTGCGTGGATCCTGAAGTCACTGGACTCGGGTCTGTGCCATGTCCGGCAGCCCAGCTGGGTTGGACGAGGTGGGGCTGGAGGGCTGGCGGAGCTGTGTGCCCCGGTGGCGTCCGTGCGACCGGGGGCTCCCGAGGCCGGGGAGGGGACAGGAGCTGATTCGGGGTGAGACTCGCTCACTGCGGTAGTGACAGTGTGGGGGGAGGTGGTTCTGTTGAGACGTCACTACTCTGCTGGTGCACAGGTGTCAGGGTGTCCCCGCTGAAGGTGACAGTGATGCAGCAGGGACTCTGCTGCCTGTTCATCCTCATGCCTGCGGGAGATAGGGCTGCGCTGAGGCAGCGGGCGAGGGGCGCTGCGGGCGAGGGGAGCCTGTCCCCGCTCGGGAGCTGTGTTCCCGCTGAGAGCCGCTGCCGAGGACGAGCAGATGCTGCAGCCGCACCTGGGAGGGCTGCTGACCGGGCTCACGGGACAGCGGTTTGTCGACCTCTGGGTGTGGGCACGGGTCTGCCCCCAGCTCGGCGCTCACGCTCCTGCAGGGAGAGCCGCGTTCAGGCAGCACGCGCGGCAGTGAGGGTGAAGCCTCCAGGGGCTGCGTCTCCCAGGGACGGTCGTCTGCAGCAAGTGACCTGGTCTGAAACCACTGTCTAATAATGTCTTCAGGGCTCACCGAGAGCCTGACTGAGGAGCTTTGTTTTGTTCCCGTCTCTCTGGGTAGGGGTCACATTCTTCTGTTTTCAGGTGCCCTTGCTGAGTCTCAAAAATAGCTCACAGGTCAGACAGAGCCTGGACGGTGCACGGGGTGTCTCGAATCTGGGAAAACCACGGACGGACTGGTGACCCCTCACACACTGCACATCAGCGTCCCCGTGGTCTCGGTCCTGAGTTCTGCTGCTGAGACTGGTGGGAGATGACCAGACAGCCTCCTACTGGGAGGACGCCCCCTTATCGTGCAGCCCCCAGCTCGGCCTCCCCCTTAAAATTCCTGCTGGCTTTCACTTCCTATCTCCATTCCTGCAGAAAAATAAATTAGCCCTTTCCCTTCTCCCAAGTCTTGTGTCTTTTATTCGGCACCGCTGCCCCAGAGCCGGAGGTTGGGGAACGTGCTCTTCTGGGAAGAGTTCCAGAACTGCAGCGGCGAGTGCAAAGGCCCTGTGGCAGGAGTGCTCGCAGGGTGGAGGGGAGGGCTGCCTGCTACCCTGCAAAGCAAACGTGTCCGCTAGGCTCTGATGTTCGTGTCCTCTCCCCCCAAATCCATATATCAGAATTCTGGCCCCAGAATGGTGGCATTTGGAGGTGGGGCCCTTGGGAGGAGCTTAGTCATGAGTGTGGCGCCTTGTGAAAGGAGGTGGATTGTTCAAGGCCCGGGATTGCCGAGGGAGGCCGTGAAGGAGGAAGGTCTCACCAGACATGGAATCTGCGGGTGCCTTCACCATGGACCCCAGCCTGCAGCGCCCAGAGTCCTGTCTGGGACCCCAGCCTGCAGTTCCGCCCTGCTCTGTGGAATCCTGTACTGTCCCTGCAGGGCCTGGGTGTGCAGCCGGCACGGCCGATCCCAGGCCCCTCCCCTCGGCTGGTCCATACAGGGGTCACAGGCTCCGGCGCAGAACTGGGCAGGGCGTCCCGGAGCTTCCTGCGGGGGAGACCTCCTTTGGCCTCACACACGTCCCTGTCCTCACAGCCACCTCGTCCCCCCGCCCCCTGTCTCTGCCCCATCAGTCCTGGCTTTTCCCTCTAGCAGCCCTGGCAGGTGAGGTCGCGGGTGCTGCAGGACTCCACTGGCCGCCAGTGAAGACAGACTTTCCGCCCCAATATTCCTGGAAGCTCCTCCCCAGCCACCGGTTCTGAATGACTGCAGGCACACACGTACCTGTTTCCACTACGTCCCAGACTCACACAGAAGACGGAAGGTGAGCGCCGTGTGTTTGATTCGTGAAGATCAGTCTCCACTTCCTGGGAAGGAGGAGGGGAGAAAAGATACCAAAACCCACCGGCCGCGGCAGAGGGGAGAGGGGAGATGCTGGAGAGGAGGAGACACCGAAATGGGAGCAAGAGTGCGTGTGCGTGTGAGAGGGGAGGGGACGAGGCGTGGGGACACAGGGACGCGGCAGGCCACGTGTGTGCATGCGTGCGGCAGGCGTGTCTCTAGGCAGCTGTGCCCCTTCATGTCTTCTGAGGAAGCCGGGTGGATGGCCCCCAGTTTCAAGTGTGGCCTCGTGTCTGCAGGCTGGGCTGGAGCCCCCCCGCCCCCGCCCCCGTTCTGTTCCCACACCCAGGTCACCGTGCACCGAAGCAGTGTGACCGCGCGCGGGCCTGGGTGCCTGGCAGTGCAGCGGGGTCTCCCAGCTCCAGGGACGAGGCTGAGGGCCCCCGGCAGGTCCAGATCGGCATCTTGAGGACTCAGCCCAAGTGCTCCCCTCTCAGCCCGTTGCCCTGAGACGCCGGGTGTGAGACCCCTGATTCAGGGACGCAGCACCTCTTGACCCTTGCACCTGATGGGCTTGGCCAACACAAAGGGGCGGGGCGAACACACGGGCCCCCAGAGAGCATGACCGCGACGCACTCACCGTCACGGTGGGATGTGCCCTGCAGACGGGACAGGGTGACAGAGTCACAACATGCCTGCGCCTCCCGCCTTCCCACCTTCTCCCCTCTCCCCTCTGGCTCGGGGCGGCCTCCGTCCCCTCGCCCCTCCCCACCGCGTGCGTGGGCCCCGCCAACGTAACCCCGCGGCAGGGAGCCCGTCCACGGCAAAGCTGGCCAGCATGCTTTCACATATTAATCTGTTCAGAATGTTAAATAATTTCCTCTGCAGTGATCCCAGTAAATTTAATTAGCGCCTCTTCTCCCGATAGAGTTGTCTCCTGTTTCTGAAACACGGCTCCACGAGGAAGGGGATTCCTGCGGGTGTGTGGCTGGACCGTCTCCGATGCCCTCGCAGCAGGTGCCTGGCTCCGCAGCTGTGGACGAGGCCTGTGCTGGTGGTGGGTGGGTGGCGTCCAGGTGACACAGACCTCCCCCTCCTGAGCCGTCCACGCTCGAGGAGGGAGGGCCAGCAGGAGGCTTTGGGGTCTGCCGGCTCCATCTGTTCTGGACGTGCTGCAGCGGGCACCTGGGGTCCCCTGCTGGGAGCAGACAGAGGGTGACTGACCACCCATTCCTGGCACCCATGATGGAGGCCCCAATCATGTCGCCACGCTCTGCCAGGACAGGTGAGAGCCCCCGGGGGTGGGAAGCTGCGGGCACTCACATGGGCTCTTGGGACTCCCGTCGGGGAAAACGTCCTCAGAACCTCGAGAGGCTCGGCCAGCGTTGGAGAAGGGCCTCGGCTCTGAGCGGTCAGCCCCGCTGCTTCGCTGCCGTGGGCCGAGGGCAGATGGCGCCTGAGTAGCTGGCATGTCCTCCTCTGTCTTGACACCAGCTTGTCGGTCACATCCCATCGCCAGGGTCTCCCTCACCAAGTGAAGCACACTGGCTGTGACCAGCTCCGGCCACGGGGGCATACAGAGGGGGCCCCGACTTCTGAACAAGCTCTGGACAGGCCGAGGGCGGGCAGGGATCCCAACGGTCTACAGGGGGAGCCTGCTGGTGCAGCTCAGATGCTTCTGGGGGTCACCTGCAGGTCCCTTAGACTCTCAGAGCCCAGCGTCCTATGTCTGCACGGGGGCGGGGCGGGGCGGGCCGGGGGGCGGCGAGGCTGGCCTCCTGGTGTTCTTTGGAGGAGAAGAGGCACGTTGGGCGCCTAGCTCATTGTAGGCATTCGGTAAATACTATTTTTTCTCGACTGCTCTCACCAATCGCGAGCTTTGAAAACGTTTAGTCTGTCAGTCAGGATGCGACATCCAGAGCTTCAGTTCAGACCGTCAGCCCGGGGTCCCTCTCCCGAGCGGAGGGCGGGAAACGTCACCAGAGTTCCCTGAGCACCTGCGCGCCCGGCACCAGCAGATGAGACTATAAGGCGACAGGAAGGCGCTCAGTTTGCAGCACGATGCACGCGCCCCCAGAACGAAGGGCCGCCTGGCTTGTCAGCGCTTCTCTGGCTACTGAGCACTAACTGAAAACAAGGGAGCAGCCACAAATCTTGCTGATTAGCCAGTGATTGATTTGCATAATTATGCTGTGTCAGGTTGGCGCGCTGAGGGCAGCCGGCCGAGCCCCCCGCGGCTCCTGGGTCAGCGGCACCGCAGCCTCCGCCTCCAGATGCCCGTCCCACCCGGTCCCCTGCAAGCCGGCGCTTCGAGGGACCAGCGCCATCTCCAGCATTTCTCACTGAACTCAGATAGACCCCTTTTATTTGTCCTGGCTCCAAGCACAATGCAGGTCCAATGGAGAACAAGAACACACAATCAGATTCACTAAAGCAAATACAGCTCGGATGGCTGCCAGCCCTGGGGGCTGTCCTTCCAGGCTGTTCCTGAGGTCAGGGGAGCAGAAACCTGCTCCTTGCGTGGCTGGTAAACTCTTTGAGATGCTATTCAATATTCTTCTGCCATAGACTTTTTAATGAGTGAAGATTATTTACCCAGCACCCCGGAGTTGGACACTGAGTTTGTTTTCTGTCGTTTGATATCATATGCAAAGCGGCAGATACTCTGGTTCATAAATCTTTGGAGATACATCTTTGCTGTTTGTTCCTGAGTTTCTCCTGAGGGTAAATTCCTGCAAGTGGATCGCCAAGCTAAGGGTTAAACACAGCTGGAAAGCTTTTGACCAAGTGCCAGTCTGCCCTTGAGGACGGTGATGCCAACTTCCAACCCACCAGGGACTGAGCGGGACAGCTGGGGGTCACGTCCCGCAGAGGCCCTGAACATCGCCACCACTTTTGACCTCCGGTGGAAAATGGGGGTCCGTCTTGTTGTGCTTTGCTTGGGTGACTGGTGGGATCAGACACTCTCCCTACTTGGGTGTCCTTTTAAATCTTCTCACTCACATCTGTGGGTCCCTCCGGCTGAGGTCTTGTCCAGCCTGCGTCTCGGCCCCGTGGTGGGTGCGGGGAGCTGTGGGCTCCTGTGCAGAGCATGAATGAAAATGCTGGCGGAGGATGGAAGACTGCCCCGAGGGTGAAGTCTTTCTTCCTCCTGGGAGATTCGGACAGCGTGACAGTTCTGTCCAGAGAGCCCTCGTGCTTTGGAGCAAGAGTAACAGGGGTCCTGTGCAGTTTTGTTCATTTAATTTCAAATGCACGGGGGTTGGGGGCAGGGCGTGACTGCTTAGTGGGTACGGGGTCCCTTTTTGGGATGATGGGCATGTTTCGGAATGAGACAGAGGTGATGGGCACACTACTGGATCAAATGCCACCGGATCCCACATTTTAGAGGTGATGGGCACACTAATGCATCAAATGCCACCAGATCCCACATTTTAGAGGTGATGGGCACACTAATGCATCAAATGCCACCGGATCCCACATTTTAGAGGTGATGGGCACACTAATGCATCAAATGCCACCAGATCCCACATTTTAGAGGTGATGGGCACACTAATGCATCAAATGGTACCGGATCCCACATTTTAGAAGGCTCATTCTGTGCCACGTGGATTTCGCCTCCATGGAAAGAAAGCCCCGGTCCCCCTGCTGGTGATGGGGCAGAGTTTTGCAAGGCTGGTTTCCTGCATTAGCTACAGCATGAAGTCAGGGAGGGGTCTGTGTCCCAGAGTCTGCTGGGCCGATGTGGAGCCCCGAGGGGAGCCGGGCTGAGGACAGAATGTTTTGACTTTGAATTTTTGCTACGTGAGAGCCACGATGGCCCTGTTCCCGAACCTTGCGTCTTGCCAGGTGGCGCTCTGGACAGAGCTGCTGGAATGGGGAGGGACAGTCAGTAGTAGAGGGGGCTGGAGAGAGCTATTAGCTGGAAACGAACTTCCTGGAGGAGCAGGCCAGAGAGAAGAAACACCTGCAGGAAGAAGCTACTCGCTCGTCCACAGCCGCTCTCTGCGGGGAGGGGAGCCTGGGTCTCAGCCCCTGCTGCCCGGAGTGTGGGCTCGCAGTCCCGGGCGCGGCTGAGGGGTCCCGAGGTCCAACCCGCCTCCAGCAGAGGAGAAAACAGCCCTGAAGACGCCCGTCCCCGGCACATAGCTCCCCGGCACCCGCCTGAGGGGGGACCCTGCTCCCTCTTCCAACTTCGGTGGCCGCCAGTCCCTGGAGCCCGTGGTTGTGGCTTGGCCTCTCTGTGTCCAGTCCCACACGGCATTGTCTCTTCTCCTAAGGACACAGTCCTTCTAGGGCCCACTCCAGCGACCTCGGTTTAACTTGAATCCATCTGCAAACACCCTGTTTCCCAGCCAGGCCCCATTCTGGGGTCGGGGGTTTCGAACTTGACGTACCTTGTGGGGGATGCCACCCCACAACAGTGGTCTCTCCGTGGGCTGTCGGCCAAGTGTCCATGACACCAGGGTCCCTGCCAGCTCTGCCCTCACAGTGGGGTCTTGGGAAAGCCTCGCCTCTCAGACCCCCGGCCCACTCAGCCATTGATGGGGCAAAGACACTGACCACCTGTCAGGAGCGGGGCACCCAGCAGCTGTCCCTGGGAAGTCCCTGGCATCACAGGGAAAACACTGCAGCTGTATGTGGACAATGTCCACTGAGTGTCCCAAGCCTCCTGACATGACAGGGCAGTGAGTGCTCATGGTGCCACACGCAGACCCAGTGCGAACGTTGGTTGCATCTCGATGAAACTGGGAAACAGCGAGGAACCGGGCGCATGGCAGCCCTGCGTGCTGAAAGCGTCCACACCGACCCAGCGAGCGGCCCCAGCTGCCCCGTGACCCCGGGGTGTCGGGCCAGCAGCAGGCCCCGGGGGGCTCAGCCCCTCTCCTGCCGCCCGCAGCTCTCCTGCTGTCTCCCGCTCGGGCCAGGCTGTGCCACGTGCTCTCAGGCCGGGCCTGGTGCAAGCCAAAGACACCCATGTCGGGGACAGACTCAGAGAGGACGCTTGGATTAAACTGAACGGGAGCAAGGGGAGAAGCTCCCCGGCGTGTGGACATACATGCACAGAAACGGGCTCAAAACGCAGCTGCGCGTGTTGTAGTGACTGTAAGGGCGTCTCAGTGGACACCCGCGTCCAAGGGGAGGGACTCAGTGCCCTCTCTGCCCCCACCCGCTGTGCGGCTGGGGCTGCGCTCTGAGCCCGTGGAGGGGCCCCTGAGGACAACATTCTAGGGTGGCGTCGGCGGGGAGAGGTGGTCTGAGAAGTGGCTGCTGGGCATTTGTGCATGTGTGTGCTCCTGACTCAGCGGCCGGGGAAGACGCAGATCTCTCGGTCTCTCTCGTGGTGCCCAGGCAGGGTGGGGCGATGCCCTGCCGCCGTGGTGAGAGAGGGTCCCTCGTGAGGGCCAGCCGGAGCAGGTGGCGGCCTTGCCTGTCTGCCTGAAGCTCATCGGGTGTCTTACCGATTCTTTTATGGCAGGCAGAGTAGCGTCCCCCAAATTCTGTCCACCTGAACCTCAGAGTGGATAGGATTTTTGCAGATGCAACCGGCTGCGAAGCGATCACGCCGGGTTAGCTGGGTCCTACATGTAACGACCTGCTCATCTAAGAAGGGAGGAGGACCGAAGAATGCCTGATGGAGACAGGGTGAGGGAGGTGCTGTCACAGATGAGGGCTGCTGGGGTCACCAGAAGCCGGGCCGGGCGGGCGGTCTCTCTCCCGGGTCCTGGGGAGCCAGTGAGGCCCCGCTGACCCCATGATCTCAGCCTTCTGGCCTCCAAACAGTGAGAAAAACACATCCCTGTGGTTTCGGGCTCCCAAGTGCATCCGCGACGGCCCTGGTGGGCTGCGCATCAGACGAGGAGACCCTCCTGGCTGTGCCTGATCGGTAAAGACTTTAAAGTCAGACAGAGGATTCTGGTTCTTTTCCACAGTGCCGGCCCTCCGCTTTCTCTTCGGAAGCTATTTTATGTGCTCCTCATCCACGTGTCAGCATCCGCAGATTTTTCAGGAAACCCATCTTTCCTCCCGTCTCCTTTCCCGCCAGCCTCCCGAGCCGTCCGCCTTCGCCTCTTCTGAGGCGCCGTGGAGAACCGCAGAAGACTCGGCTGCGCTCAGGTGTTTTGCCGGCACAAGGGAAATGCCTGGAGCTTGGGGGCCTGCAGGGGCCGGAGTGGTTTTCCGGTGCGACCCGGCTGGTCTCGTCGGCCGACACCGGGTCTCGGCTGTCGGCCGGAAGAGTGCGGCCCGTGCCTCCCTGTGTTCCTGACTTGTGCTCGGATCTGGCTGAGCGCAGCCACACAAAGGGGACAAGAGTGCACTTCTGCGGACACGCCGCGGCGCACAGGCCTTCCCGCAGGATTGCCTGGGGTTGCCTAGCAATCCGACAGCTCTGCTGGGCAGACGTGCGGCTGGGGCGGATTTTCCTGTTTAATTTGTTTTCTGGATGGCATGACAGGCTGAGCTGAAAGACCTGTGTGGGTTCCACTCCGAACAAGTGGGATCAGGAAGGTGGGGAAGGCCTGGTCCCCAAGCGGACGGACGGTGGCCTGTCCTGGGAGGCCTGGCTCAGCCCCGGCGTGGAGGAGTTGGTGGGCGCCGGGCTCCCCCACACCTTCGCAGGCCCCTCAGCGTCCCGAAGGCCGCAGAGAAACCTCCGTGGACGCGGCCCCAAGCCGTTTGGACGCCCCTCTGACATTTTCTAGACACGTAGGAAGGGAGATGGGAGGGTTTGCACATGGCTCACGCTCCTCTCTGATAAATGTCAGAACCGAAAGCAACTGGGAGCTGACAGAGCTGTGGGCCCTTAAATAAAACCCCAGGCCCGGAGCACGTGTGCGACGATGAGAATGCACACACCTGCTCTCCTGAGAGACCCCTGAGCGCCCCTGAGTCCTGGGCCTCAGCTTTCCCCACACTCAGGCCAGGAGCCGCTTCCCTCCATGCATCGGGGGCCAGGGCGGTGTGCATGGAGAAGTCGTGGGAGGACTGGGCGCAGAGTCTGGGGAGGGCTGGCACTTGGGGCAAACAGGCTGAAACAAGTAGGGTGCAGATGGAGATGGGCAGGAGGAGCACTAGCAAGGAGAGGAAGGGAGAAGTCTCCTAGAAGGGCCGTGGAGGGCAGGGCTAGCTGCCTTAAATGATCTGAGCACTGGCAGTTTGGGGACCCCATCCCAGGTGTTGGGAGGGATGGCCTGTAATCAAGGGAAGGTGGTGGGGTGCGTGCTTGTGGCTTAGGAGGTTGAGACAGCAGCGTAAGGCCATGCTACCCAGGGCCAGAGGGATGTCCAAAGTCAAATGAGTAGAAGTTTCCTTCTTCCTCTCTCCTGACATCCTTCTGTCCTTCCTGGGAAGGGCTTAAGGAGGTTTCTTACAGGGTCTTCTACGCTGGTGGGCTACTCCTCCCTGCCAGCAGGAAATATGGAAGAGGAGGCACAGGGGGATTTGGAAGGAACGAAAGCAGGAGGAAGAGGTGGACACATGGGAGAGGTGGCGGAGGAGACAGCTCACATCCGAGCTCTCCTTTCTGCCCAAAGCGTGTGGTGCCAGCCAGGAGCAGGGTCCGCAGGCCGGTGGTGGCTCAGGTGTGCTGTGGAGGGTGGGGAGCCAGCCCAGCGCGGGCAGCGGTGCTGGGCCTGAGCGCCCTCCATTAGCCGGAGGAAGCAGCATTTATTTTATTTTTCTTTACTTGTCCACATTGGTTACCCCCTCCTTTCCTCGAACCCAGGATGCGAACCAGGGTCCTTGGGATGTATGTGGACTGCACTCACTTGGAGGCGGCTGACCTAACCACTACTCCGCCAGGGCACGTCTGCTGTGCATTTTCTGTTTCTGAGCTGACCATGGTCACCTTCTTGTTTTTAAGAGGACAAAGTGGGACACTTTGGGGAGTGATGTGAGACGTGTCCTTTTCGTGCAGGTGGCGGTGCCTGGAGACCCCGATTCAGATCTGACCCAAAAGCCAGCCACATCTAGACCGGAGCCCGGCCAGGGGCGCCTGGTGGCGAAGGGGCCCAAGCCCGTTGGGTGCTGGCAGCTGTCCTGGACAGCTGCGCAGCCTCCCCGGCGAGCTCCCCACCAGACCCACCGCGTCGCCTCGTCCTGTGTGCTGCCCCTCGATCGGTGGAGCACACCCTCCAGCTGTGCCCGAGAGCGGTGCCTGCGAGGTGACACTTCTGAGCACTTTGCTTTCTGCTCGCGCTGGCTTGCTCATTCGGCACGTGAGGAGTCCCGGGCCAGACGCGTCAGCACTAACGGGTCTGCTCCATCACCCCTTCCGGCTGCGGTGGAGATTTCTGATGCCCCTTCTCTCTCTCTCAACAGGGCGTGGAAACTTGTGGAAGCTTCTCTTTGTCCTCAGGGTTCTCCTTTCTGTGACAACACCGTGCTGAGCACGTGGACTCAGTCCTGGGGAAATTTCCTGCATGGAAGCACGGATGACTGCCCCCTCCCCCAAGACTGGACGTCGTGAACTGGTCATCTGAGCTTTGCATCTGTTCTGTCCTCTTTTTCTCCTCTTTGCCATTTGCCTTGCATTCTGGAATGTTCCCTCACTTCCATCTTCCGACCTGCCTGTTGAGGTTTTTGTTTCTGTGCTCAGGCTTCTAATTTCCCAGGCTTTTTTTGTTCTCTAAATGTTCTCCTTAAAATAGCATCCTGCTCTTGGTTCGTGGGTACAATACCTTCTCTGCTTTCTTTGGGGGGATATTAGAAAGGACTGTTCTGATATCTCCTCCTCCCTGCCTAAGGTCTGTCTCCTCCCCACCCTCCCTTGGCCCCGCTATGGGTCATGAGGTGGTTTTTTCTTTGAAAGGTGTTCCTAAATGCCTGCTGATCCTGATCGTCCACTTCCATTTTGGGGAGGCGCTGCAGCCCTGACTGGAAGCTCTGAGGGTGGCAGGGCTTATCCTGGGGCTTCCCCATAGTGGTCTGACTGGGCTCCCAGCTAGGAAACAGCGAGACTCCCTGTGTGGGTTCCGGCCTGGGTGCCGGTCAGATGTTCCCTCAGGAGACCCTTCTAGCAGCGTGCCTGGTGGAGCTGGGGTCTGAGTGGGCCCTCGGGGTGCAGGAGACCTCGGCCTGCCGGTTCCAGACCGTGGTGCCCCGACTGCATCCTCCCTGCAGGGCTCGCTGGCTACCAGGGATCAGAGGGGCAGCCACCTGGGGCTGGACAGTCCTTAGGCAGGCCCCACGCTCTGGCCACCTTCCCAGCTCCCAGATTGGAGCCGTGGGCACTGTTTCTCAGTATTTATTTTATTTTTCTTTACTCGTCCACACTGGTTACCCGCTCCCCAGGCAGCGGACTAGCATTCAGTTCTGAGGCCCCGTCCTGTGTCTTCCTGCTGCCCCCAGTTTCTCGTCATTCCTCTGCTTCTCCAGGCCTTGGGGTTTTTACCTTAAAACTAATCTGTTGGTAGTTTTAGGGGGAATTTTGTTATTTTAGGCCCTGGGAGAAATATCCTTTTGTTTTTCTTTCCCTCGTTATTACTGCAAGGGGCCATCCCAGGGCCTCCTCCATGTTCAGTTATTTTAAAAAGAGAAATTCCAGCTCAGAGGCTTATAAAATTCTCCTCGATGATACCCCAGGTGGAAACTGCTCAGGCAAGGACATACAGACTCCCTGGCCCCCTTTCTGGCCGGGTCCCTAGTCTGCGGCAGCTGAGCCGAGGACCAACCACCAGCGCCTCTCAGGAGACCAGCTCTCGGAGGGACCTGGATGGCAGGTCCTGTGCCTCGTCCCAGCCGCCCCGTGAGTCTGGGGGCTGCTGCATGCTGGCTGGGCCTGGGGGGACAGAAAGCACCTTGGACTCTCTTCCGACAGCTTTTCTGAAATGATCTAGAAAGTGCCCGCCTGTGAGGCAAGAGGCCTGTGTCCAGGGAGGCGGTGGCTGCTGCGCCCAGCACGGGAGCCTGGCCATCTGGCAGCTGAGGCCGGACAGAAGCCAGGAGGCCTTGGAAGCAGGGCTGTGCAAGGTCCACTTCGGGGCCTGGGCAAGTTCAATCAACCAAGCACGGTCTCCCTCGCCGGGACAGGGCATTTATCTGGTGTTTAGTGGAAGGCCCAAGCAGCTTACTTGAAACCATAAAGCGCAAACCCTACCGGGCAAGACAGATGTGGCCCAGACAGGCCCGAGGGCCAGAAATTAAAAGCATTAAGCCAGTAAGTGGACAGAAGCCACTTGTCTTGGACATGGTCTCTGCTCGCCGTGCAGGGAAGGCAGCCGGTGTGGGAAGCCCTGGGTGCGGAGTTCATGTCTCGCCCCTTCTCGGGGTATGGGGAGGAATCTTCCAGCTCGTCACCCAAGCTCAGGTTTCATGACATGTTCCTGCCTCACAGGGAGAAGGAAGCAGGACCACCAGGTACAGGGGGGATCTAATTGTCCCAGAAGTGGCAGAAGTAACAGCAACATGATTTTCATTTACTTGAGACTGAGAACGTGTGAGGGGCAGTCGTCTGCCCCTCAGGGGGCCAGGCTCCAGGTGGCATCTGTCTGCAGTCTGAGAAACAGGCCCTGCTCAGACCCGCACTTTGGGACAGTCCAGTCCAGTCGCTCTTGTCTGACATCCGCCCCGAATGCCAGTGTAGGTGGCCCCCACTGCCTTCCCTGGGGTCATCCTGCCAGCCCAGAGGACTCTCTGCTCTGTCCTCAGCGTCTCAAGGCCAGAGGCCCCCCAGCCTCCAGCAATGGCTCCCCAGGCTGCGGGTGGGGCCTGCTCTCTGGATCTCAGGCAAACCCTAAACGGACCTCCAACAGTGGCCTCCAGGGAGGAAAAGTTCAATATCCCCTTGACTGCACTCCCTCTAAACTCCCAGGAAGGCCGGGAGCCCAGTTTCAGGCCTGAGTGAGAAAGTGGGGGCCCTGGGGCACGGGCAGGGAAACAGGCAGGCAGGGGGCGTGCCCACTTCTGGGGGTCCTTTCTGGCCACGGCCGCCCAGGGCAGGGGTCCCGACGAAGGCGGCCTGCCCGCAGGGAGAGGGACGAGGGAGGGCACAGAGGCGGGCCCAGGGCCGGAGGGCGGCGCTCTGGGGACCCGCGGAGCTAGGGGCTCAGGGGCTCAGGGGCTCCGGGGCTCGGGCGGCCTGGCTCCGCATCTCTCTGCGGGGCTCCTCGGGGTCGACGCCGCGGGCCGCCACGGTGCGTCCCGGCGGCGCTCCCCGCGCGGCCCGTTCTCCCCGCGCCTCCGCCCTCCCCGCCGCGCGGCCGCCGAGCCCCCTCCCTCGCCGCGCGCTGCGCGCTCCGCCCGAGCCGCCGCCGCCGCGTGCTCCTGCCGTCTCCGCGCTCCAGCCGAGCGGCCGCAGGACCGCGGGACAGCGGCGCGCGAGCGCGAGGGAGGCAGCAGCAGCGCGAGAGGCGGCGGCGAGTGCGAAGCGCAGCGCCTGGGGCTGCTCCGGGGCCCGCGGAGCCTCCTCGGACAGCGGCGCCGGCCCGGCCCGGCCGCTCGCTCGCTCGCTCGGTGGGAAGAGACGCGGCGGCCGCCGCCACCGCCCAAGGCGGCCTCGCGCAGCCCTCGCCGCGGGCTCGCCGGTGCCCGCGCGGCCCCGGGACGCCGCTGCCCGCTCGGCGGCCGGGATGCAGCCGGGGCATGGCCGCCGGGCCCCCGTCACCTGCCGCGGGGAGCGCTGAGCCCGTGAGTAGCCGCCCTGGCCGCGCGCATCCCCATCCCTGGCGGCGGCCGTTACCGTCGCGTCGGCGGGCGGGCGGGGGCGGGCGGGGCGCACCGCGGGGAGGGGTCCCGGCCCGCCGGGGGCGCGCGGGGAGGGGTGGCGCCCTGGGGTCAGGGGTCTCGGCGCAGGTCGGGGCTCCCCGGCTGCCTCCCCGGCTGGGGTCGTGCGCGGCACGTGGGTCCGGGGTCCGGAGGAGCGGTTTTGTGAATGGGAAGGCCCCGGGGTCGGGCTCCGCGGAGCCGCCGGGGCGTCCCGCGCGCTGCGTGGCGGCGGCGGCGGCGGCGGCGGCGGCGGCGGCACAATGCCGAGCGCGGGGAACTCCGCGGCGGAGGGAGGCCGAGGCGCGTGGAGATCCTGGTCCCGCGGGGCGCGTCCGGGGACACGGCCGGAGCTGGCGCGGGCGGGAGCCAGGACCAGCCACCCAGGGGTGCAGCGCGCTACTCCCCAGGCCCCGGGTCCGGAAGCCCCGCTGGGGTCCTCGGGGAGGAGTTGACGCCCCAAGGAGTTGCGGGGACGTGCAGGCTCTGGCGACCCCGCGGGAGGACCCGGCCGCAGCGCCGCGCTGTGCGCCGGCGGCGAGCAGCCCGCAGGGCCCTCCAGGGGGCGGGCTGGGGCGCCCGCAGTCTCCGAGGCGGCAGGGAGGCTCCCTCGGAAGCCGCGGCTCTTCCCCAGGCTTGGCCGCCCCCGGGACCGGCGCTGCCTGTTCGGGGCAGTCGGCCCCGGGGCTGCAGGGCACGTTTCTGGCCCAAACTTTCCGTCCGGCGGTCGGGGAGGCGCGGGGCTCGCCCTCTGGGGCGGGAGGGCTGCCGCGGGCTCGTGGCGCCTCCCGTGGCGGCGCGAGGCCGAAGGTTGCAGCCTCCCGGGTGCGGGGCCCCCCAGGAGCGCAGCCCGGAGTTCCATGGACCTCACGCACTACGCGCCCCTGCATAGGGGGACGTTTGATTTCTGTTCTGTCCCCAAGCGACTTAGGGATCTGGGGACTCACGCAGGAGGTGCTGTTGCCGGCCGGGATCCAGCGGAGTGGGGACAGACTCCTCGGTGGAGGCACATTCCAGCTTTGGGGAGAGAATGGATTTATTTTTTAATGGTCACATTTTCAAAGGACTCCGAGGGGACGCTTGTCCTTATGCGCGAGACACCCCGCCGTGGAGGCTAAGGGCAGGGACCTCAGTCGTCCCCCTCACCCCACCCCAGCATCTCCCACGCGTGCCTGGTCGCTCATTTCTTGCTAAAACCGCTGATCTGCTGGGGACACCCTGGGAGCGCACCGGAGCCCCGCGCGCTTAGCACCGAGCAGCTCTAGGCTAATGGAGTGGGGTCGCCCAAAACGAGGTCCTTGCACCTGAAGCTGGGTTCGTTCCACGGGTCTGCAACAAATAAGGATAAACATTGCTGCAGAGCCCGCTCATTAAGTGCACTGAGCAGATTTGGGTGGATGTCTTAATTAGTCTGCGTTGTTAACGGGGCTATTACACTAATTAAAACCAGACCCTCCAGGTGAGCAAAGATTGTGGAGGGAGAAAAGTTGCGTGAAAACGCAGCCTACTGAAAGTGGGGTGTGGGTGGTGGGAGCGTCTCCTGGCGGCAGAGCTGGGGGCGGGGGCTTCAGGGCAGCACAGGCTGAGGGGCACCTCTGCACACCAGCCAGGCCACTCTCTCCCCAAGCTCCCCTGCAAGCAGCAAGGAGGCTGCAACCCCCGCCCCTCCCTGGGCAGAAGCTCCCTGCATGGGCCCAGGGCTCCAGCACACTCCTGGAAGCCGCGCTTAACCCCTCATTTTCTGGCAGCCAACTTCTGGGAGGGCTGGGCTGTCCGTGGAGGGTTCAGGAGCAGAGGCAGAGTTGAGACCCCTGCAGTGTAGTGAGGCAGCTGCCGGAGGCCAGAGAGGTTTGCCTGGGCCTGGTGGACCAGTGGCCTGATAGCCTCCAGCTGCAGGGCTTGCTGGCGGGAATTACCCGTTTCCAACAGAGCCCTCCCCCATGAGCAGAAGGTGTAAATAATTACTCTGATCCACGTTTCAGGAGCAGGGTTTAGCAGGGCCACGTCCACCCACGCCTCTGGTGGTCTCAGGGTGCTGGAGGAGCCTGGAATGCAGAAAAGTTCCTGCAGGCCTGGTCTCTGACCACGCTGGGCCTTCCATACAGGGCCCTGGCAGGAGCCCGAGCTGGACCGGATGCATTCACTCCCCTTCCTTCTGCAGGGACCAGAGACTCAGCTGGGTGGATGGATGGTGGCCTCGGTGGCAGCACCAAGGACAGGGACAGGGCCAGGCCTCCAGCCTGCCCTCTGACACCGGCCTGGCCGCTGGGGGCGCTGTGCTCCTCTGTGCTCGACCCTCCAGAGGCCCTTGCGGATGTGCGGGGCCCAGGCAAGGGAAGGCAGGTTCTGAAGGAGGTGGCCGAGTACTGGCGCTGGGTTGCAGAGGAGCTGGTGGTCTGTGTGCCCTGGCCTTGCTCGACCTGAGCAATGCTGTTGGCTCCAGGAGAAAAGGACAGAAGCTTTGGGACTCTGGGCATGAACTAGGCAAAGGTCAGAGAAAATGCCAGCTGCAGACCGGACCCTTACCAGCTGCCCAGCTCCCAGGTTCCTAGCGGCCTTCTCCCAGTCCTGGCTCAGTCAGGGCGCAGGCCCCTCCGTGCTGTGGTTTGTGGAATTTGGTGACCCCTTGCTCCCAAGGGCGGGGATGCCCATTGAGCCCCACCTCCCCCGTCACACAGTTATGTGATGCACCCGCAAGCAGACTCGGCAGTGACGTGCTCAGGCCCCGACGTGGTCAGGGTCCCGGCGGGCGGGCAGGGTAACGACCCGTGGCCATACAGCCCCCGTGCCCGTCTCCACTGAGACGTTCTTCTGCACGGCCCCGGTGGGGCCTGCCTCCTCCAGCCCTCCGTGCGCCTGTGACTTTTGATCATGTCTGTGTTTATTTATTTCCACGCTCCTACTTGATAACCGTTATAAAGACAAATGGAAGCCGACACTCAGCTTGGTGAGGAACGTTTTATTTCTGAACAAGTGAAGGGGAAAAACCATCCTGAAACATTCCCCACCTTAAACAGGGATGCCTCCCTGTCCCCAAGGCCCCGCCGGCTTGTCCCTCTCTTCCTGGACAGGCCACCGCTCACACACACCCGTTTGCACCTCCATCTTTTTGATAAGCAGCTGTGCCCCCACCTTCTTCCATAAAAGCCACATGTCATTTTCACGGGCTCGTGAAGCATTCAGGCAGCATAAACATCTCACCTCGGCTGCCTCTGAAGTGGGTTTCTCTCTGGCGTCGCTGCCTCTTTATAATCTTCTGGTTCCGTCTCCCCTCACTGTCCATCTGTCCCTCCCTTCACGTCTGTCCTCCTCCTGTGCTTCCCAGTGCAGAGGCTCCCGGAAGGTGAATATTTCTGCATCATCCAGGAGAGCTGCAGACTCGGAAGTAGCTGGGGGAATCCCCACTTCAGTAAATACCTCGTGGCCTGGACCACTTTGCTTTATAAAACATACATTTCAGTGCAGTCCACCAAGAAAAGAGCTTTGCGGTCACAGGTTTGCCCAGCGTTGTTGGGAACCCAGGCGTGCCTTAGAGGTGACTTGAGATGGTGAAGAGTGTTCAAACCTGCTCCTTTATTGGCAAGTCTGCCCTGAGCCAGCCTGCAGGTTGGAAACTGGTGTGAGACATGATTTCCGAGTTGGTGCATCAGCGTGGGTTCATGGGACCGTGAGGGGCCAGGGAGCAGGATCCCGTGGCCAGGAGAGGACTGTCATTTTATTTGAAATGTGGAGGCTCCTAGTGTGTGCAGCCGTGTGACAGGGGCACCTCCTTATGATCCGTCTCGACTCTGCGGCTGGCAGCCCCTGCTCCCCAGGGAGGGGGGAAACGTGCCAGCAGCCCACATCGGACGGGTAGGGGCTTCACACTGGTTTCTTCTGAGGACCAGGAGCAAAGCAGTTCTTGGTGCAAGGTGTGTGTGTGTGTGTGTGTGTGTGTGTGTGTGTGTGTGTATGTGTGTGTGACAGTTTCCTTGACGAAAGTCAGAGTATTCCAGACAAAACGGAATATGTGTGTTTTTAGCAGAATTTTAGCGCTTTGGTTAGTGGCCGTCTTGAGAACTTTCCCTGGAGCCTAGAAGAACATGCACGGTGAACAGAGCCTCGTGCCCAGCCCTGCCAGGCTCCCCTCACCCTAAGACCCAGTCCTGGTCATCAGTGCCGTGCGCCAGGGGCTCCGTGCGGCTGCGTGGGACACAGTGCTGGGCGCTGATGGACCCGGAGGTCGGGTGGGTCTCGTTTTATCCTTTGAGAAAATAATTCAACTAGCAGGTGGGGAAAACTACCTGGGGACAGGCACCTGCCCCAGCCCAGCGTCCTTATGCGCCTTCAGAGCCCATGAGCTCGGGTGTTTCTGTCTGTGAAGACAGGAGAACGCTTTCATGTCTCCAAGGCTCCCGTCTCACTCCAGCTTCTCTCTGCAGAAAAACAAACGGGCATAAAGTAACCCGGCCCCTCAAACAAGGTGCTCTCCCGCTGGGCCGCACTCTGCTCAGACCCAGGGGCCTCGGCTCAGGCCTGTGAGGACCCAGGGCACCGTGGCCTGCCTGCCCACGTCTGTGACAGCAGCCGAGATGGCGCCAGGACCGCAGACGGCTCCAGAGAGGGCCCTTCGGGGTTGGGTTCGCCCCTGCCCTCCTGCAGTGCGCATCTTGGCTGCCAGAACCCGTGTCTCAGGGGACTTCTCCTTAGGCGGGACACTGGGGACACGAGGAAGCACATTGGTCCCTGCCGGGAGCCCCTTTTCGTGAAAACGGGAACCCCCATCGCAGCTGCAAACGTCAGGTTTACTTGTATTGAAAAGGTGCCTACAATTTGGAGAAAGATGGAAAGAGGCACAAATGTGAGTGGGTGCGTATTTCTCACTACGCTGCCGTCGTTGGGAAGCCTTAGCAAATGTGAATGAGACTTTCTTTGCAGGGTAAATAGAAAAGAACTTGTCATTGTTCGGGTTCTTTCTTGTAAGGATGGGGTGCAGGGCCGTGCTCCTGGGTCTGTGCCGGGAGCTTCCCGCCGCCTGCAGTCCCCTCCGACCCCCGTTCCAGCACAGAGCACTCAGGCGCTTGGACGCGTGACGTGAGCTCGCTGTCCTCAGCAGGGCTCCCACCCCCTTGTGTTCCAGGAGGGGCAGGCAGGCCGGACACAGCTGGAGCCAGCGCTGTCCGGCTCGTGCTGGGCCCCACGCACACTTGACCCGCACGGCCTGTCTCTCCCTGGGGGTCTGGCCACGTCTCGATCCGTCTTGGACTGAAGGCAGCTCTCCTGAGCTCGCCCCCGGGCCAGCCCTCAGCCGCTGGTTCTCGGCACACACGCTGAGACGCGCACAGAGCTGTCCGTGAGTGCCTTGCAGGGGACCCCAGCCCACCAGGGAGGGGGCTCAGCCGTCAGGTGAGCAGACCGTCACGCCTGAGGGCCGGCGGAAGGCCTGTGTGCGTGGGCCAGCAGGCCCGGAGCGACTGCAGCCTCTCGGGCGGGGATGTCCACCCGGGCCCTGTGGCCGTCAGTCTCCTAGACCTCGGCTTACTCCTCTGAGAAGCAGGGGAACGAGCCTGCGCGAAGGAGCCGGCATGCAGCGCGCAGGTGGCGTTGTGGGGGCGGAAGCTCCCTGTACAGCCCTGCCTGCGGAGGGCCGTCAGGGCTCGGGAGTGGCTCTGCATCGTGTGTCCTACGGCCACCGGAGATGATGTCATTTGAAAAGGGTTCCAGATAAAGTGACGGGCCTAGATGGAAACAAGTCTTAGCATTTCTCTACAGATGGGCCAGGGGCAAAGGAGCCCCTTGTCCCTCGCTGGCCCAGAAGGCCCATGTTCCCAGGAGCACCCCATGGCCAGGTGGGAGACCATGAGGGCTGTGGACCCAGGGGCCATGCTGACCAGAGGGCCTGGAGGCCGCTGCCTGTCCGCGGTGTCTCTTCCACGAACCCATGGCCCCCTCCCCTCCAGCTAACCTCTGCTTTTGCCAGGGTGGTCTTCATTCAAGCAAGGGGACCAGGGTCCATGCCAGCGGGTTTTCTATGATGAGGGGAGGGGAAGAAGGTCATGGCGGCCCCCTCCCTGCCTCAGCCACGGTGCTTACCCTCACATGGAATGGTCCGCCTGCCCCTCCTGCAGTATGGAGATACTTCTGGTTCTGGGGCATGACCACCAAAACACAGCTTTGCAGACACCCAGAAAGAAACGACGTGCGTCCTTCTGGAGCGTGGGTGCCTGTCATCGGAGGCACTCTGTGACCGGCCGCTGCAGGCCAGGCGAGGACTGGGCCCGCGCGGCTTCCTGCAGGCACTGCCCCTTCCCACTGCGCCCCCCAGGCTGCTCTTGGTGGGAACAGCGGTGCCCGTGCCTCCCTCTCAGGGGTGCTGTCCTTGGGTACGTTAGCCAAGCACTTAGGAATCTTAGCAGAAATGAGAAGCGCTGGAGAGATTTAGGTGAGAATGATTGTGTTCTGTGGTGTAAGATTGCAATCAACACTGCCAGACAGCCGACGATGGGTCACGTGCGACGGAACCAGAGTCTGCTTGCTACGGTGACAGCGGCGAGCCTGTGTCTGATGACCGCAGGGAGGGCCAGAGAAGCTGGGTGGTGACCTCTGCTGGACAGCGGGTTCTTCTCTGAACCTTGGAAGCCCTTGTGACTTGTCCGGGACAAGTTGACAGCACAGGAAAGGCGACTGACTGGGGAGAAAACTTCTTTCTCTTCCAGGACCGTCAAGAAGAGTCTGCTTACAGTGGACTCTCCAGCATGGCCTGGCTATGGGTCAGAGTCTTCTGGAGAGTGTGCCCTTGTGTCAGGAACCAGTGTCTCACCTGTGGCCCTGCCATCCTGTGGTGATGGGTGCATCAGTTGTAGAGGGACTGCTGCGTCACGGGTGTCCCCACTGGGTCGAAATCTCATTCCACAGTCGAGCTGTCTGCTCGGGACAGACGGCCAGTGCCCTGGGGTTACCTGCGGTGTCAAACCTGCAGCAGCCTCCGCCACGCCACCGAGGCCTCAGACTGTCACTGAGCCAGAAGTCCCCCAGCCCGACTTAGGGACGGCGGGTTCCCCAGTCCTTGCTTTCGTGGACACAGCCATGGTTCACTTCAAGTCCTCAGCAAAAAACTGCAAGAGCAGAATTGGAAAATTTCGGCCCCCAAGGATAATTTTTCAGGAAGTAACGAGCACTGGAAAATGGAGACTCTAAAGGAAGCGTGCGTAATAGTCTTGCTCACTACTTTGAAATGCATTAATATATGTGAAAATTACAGAAAATGCTAAGTCTGCTGGAGGGAGGAGTAGGCGGGTGCCTGGGAGCCCGAGGCCCAGGCTTCGGGACCGGGCGGCTTTCGGGGCTGTGCGCCCTGTCTCTTATTTTGTGGTCCCCGCTGGGGTCTGGTGGCGGCCACATGGTTGACAGAGAACTCTTGTCATCTCCCCAGTGGGTCCCTCCCTGGGTGGTGCTGCTTCCCCCCAGAAAGGCTAGGGCATGCGGAGACCCCCCGCCCCAGGGCTGACCCACTTCATGCGAGTCAGGTGTGTGGACAGCTCCCCAGGAGGGTGTGGCCTGGCCACCTCCCTGCGGGCTGCGGTGACCAGTCCGGTTGCAGCAAACCTCTGCAGTGCCATGCAGGTCCCCCCCACCCCCCCGCCACCTTCTCCCTCCCTGACCCTCCCTCCTCCTGCTCCTGCCGCTCTGCCCCACTCCCCTTCGTCACCTTCAAAAGCCAGAGGCTTCTCCTGCAGGAGCAAACGAGGGCCTGGTGGAGGCAGGTCACGCAGCTGAGCTCAGAGCTGCCGGGAGGAAAGATTTACAGTTCCTCCCTGCCCTGCTGGGTGGACTGCTAAAGCCTGCGTGGCTGCAGGAGAGCTGCGTCGTCAAGTCAGGATGCTCGGAATAAATCCGTCACTTGCACTTACAGGGCTGAGAAAGACTGCTTCCTGGGGCCTTTCTGCGGAGCCCTCTGGGGTGTGGGATTGAAGGCTCCGGAAAGGACCGTGGAAGGATCTGACATAGTCTGAGCTCCATCTGCATGGGGTCTGAGGACCCCAGGGGTCTCCTCGCAGTGAGGGATGTGCGGTAGGGTATTTTGGGGGGCGCTTCTGGAAAACACATTTGCAGGACATTTTGTTTACATGGTACCCGCCACCTGCAAGAGCCACGAATTGGAGTGTGGTGTCCCCACCTGTGAGCTGAGATTTGTGTGTGTGTGTGCAGGTACAGTGCACTGCACAGGTACGTGCGTGTGCCTGCAGGGGAGCGTGTGCGCGTGTGTGCAGTCGCGGCCCGTGCACTATGCACACGTCCACACATGGTGTGATGCAGGGGCACATGCGCCAGTACTGCACACACGGGCTGTCGCATGCACACGCGTGGTGCTGCTAGTGAGTGTGTGTGTGGTGCACGTGTGTGCTGCGTGCTCGCTCGCTCGCTCTTGCCGGCTCTGCGCATCTTTAAACCCACACAGCCCTCCGCAAGGCCGCCAGGAGCCGGCTCGGGGCCCCGGCCAAGCCCTGTGGCCTCCCTACTCATTTGTCTTATTTCAGTGCCTTGAAGACGCTGGCAGTGCCCTCAAGGAAACTTTGTCTTTGTGGAAATGAGCCGCCGAGGGCTCCAGCTCTCCCACCGGCTAATTGATGATGTGATCCCGTGTGGGAGCCCGTCATTCCTGGAAGCCCATTCCGTGCGGCTCCGCCCGCGCCGCCCCACCGCCCGCCTCCCCACCGGCTCGGCTTTCTTGTGGGGACGGAGCTGCCACACGGGAGGAGGGGGCCGTGGCATTGGCGTATTCAGCCAGCCAGCACGCCGGGCCTTTCAGCAGCTTGGATACTACAATTATGGCACCGAAAGGCTGAAGGGCCATTTAGGATTTTGCTTCCTTTAAAAAACATTCCTTTTTCACAGCCCTGAGTCCAGCCCTGCGGTGCCATAGCTGTGACACGGAGCCTCGTGGTGGCCGTCAAGCTCCCAGCTCTCCCGTCCCGGATGAGTGAGAAACTGTGGAAACCACAGAGCGTGCGGGGTGGGCGGGCCGGCCACTGTTCTGGCCCAGGCGCCTGGCAGACGGGCCAGCGAGCCCCGCAGCGCCCCCGCACCAGGGGCCGGACCACGCGCGTCTGAGCACCCGCTGATTCCGCCAGGACGGCGGCGTGTCGGAGACCCGCTCCCTCAGCGTCCTGCAGAAGGGCTGCTGCCACCAAAGCCACCTGGCCCTTTCAGGGGCACCGGGGCGGTGAAGTTGTTTTGCGCAAGAATGTAGTTTACACATGTGCATGCCGACCCTTGACGCAGACACATGTGCGGGTGCTCACGACTCCGCATGGGGAGTAGGGTCCTGCGGGGGCCCCGGCCGTCACCCCCGCCCCCGTGGGAGATGGTGCGAGGTGGCTTGGCTGGCATCCTCATGGCTCTGCGTTGCCAGTCTCGGGGCTCTGGGAAGGAGCTGTGCCAGGTCAGGCCTGGTGACACACGGGGTGTGCACCGGCTCCGGTCACCCTTCGGAGAACAGGCCACTCAGGACGCAGCCTGGACGTGTGACGGAACTCAGGCTGGCACCTGCAGCGTGGGCATGCGCCAGGGAGCTCATGGAAACACATCGGCAGCCTTGTGGTCTCCAGCCCGAAGGCCAGAGCCCCCCTGGCACCGGGGGCAATCACCCTCAGACCTGTTTCAGAACTGCCCCAGGTTGCCATGGTGACCGCGTGCGGGTTCCGGCCTCGCTGCTCCGGGCACAGGCGCCACTGGCTGGGGCAGGCGCTGCCTCCTCAGCGTCCGGGAGCCGGCGTGACCCCGGTGTGGGGACGGGCGGGCGGGCGGGCGGGCACGTGGAGACGTTCCAGGACCCTGGATGCGATGCTCCAGTGAAGAGCGGCTGAGATGCTGGAGACAGAATCCGTCTCCCACGCTGAAGTAATTATAGCCGGGAGAACAGGGGATACATCATTCTGGGCCCTTAGCAGCGAGGAGTGTGAGTGTGCGCGCTCAGTCGCTCAGCCTGCTGGCGTCTTTGCAGAGGGTCACGGTGTGGCGGGCAGCAGGCACACTGGGGCCGGGGGTGGCTGGGTTCTCCCGGAGCAGCCTGCCGGTTAACACGTGGCCAGGCACACGGGGCTGTTCGGGATTCTTCCATGGCCGTGGAGCAAAGGCCACGCACGCTACCTGAGGCCGCGCCCAAGGCGGTCACGCTGGAATGTGCTCCTCTGCGTTCCCACAAAGGGAGAAAAGCCACCTCCAAGGATCCCGGCACCCCACACTCTGCCCTGATGATGGGGGGTGAAAAGTGATCGCCCCTGTGGGTTTCTGCACGTCCGCCCCCATCAGATTGTACTGCTCAAGGCAGGGACCCCATTTTCCCCAGGGCATTAGAATGGCTCCCCACTCAGCCAATATTTGTGAGCATTTTGACAGTCGCCCCCTCGGCCTCTGCCTTGGCTGAGTCCCTGGGAGTGGCCCCATGGGTTCCTGGGCCCTGTCCCTTCTGTCTCTTGCAGCCTGCCCTGGCTCGCTGGTGTGGACGGGGCTGCAGGCCAGGGCTTCCCCGGCTGTGCCGTGTGCCGTCCCTGCCGCCCAGGACCTGCATGTTGGGTGGCTGCCAAGGAGAGCTTCCCAAGGGGAGGTGTCTTGAGCTCCCCCTCTGCCCAGCTCAGGGTGAGGAGTAGATGCAAGCTAGGAAGAGGTACTAGGGAGCTGCTGGACTGTTCTAGAACCTGCTGGACGATGCTGCAAGAGTCTGAGACTCCTCTAGCTGCGTGACCCTGAGGCTGGCGGCATCCTGTGAATGTCAGGTAGCCCATCCACGAGAGTCAGCTCGTGATTATTGATGCTAATGGGAAGCAGAAGTGAAATGGATGATTCAAGATGGCAGATGAATCAATAGTATTTATATTTAGCTTGTGAATGCATGTTTCTCTGCTGGCAGATTGGCCTTCACAATTATATTTTGTGGAATCCAAGAATGTGCTGTCTGCGGGCCAAGGGCCGCCACCTTGCTCTCCCTCTAGGAGAGGTGCTGGGGCACTTGCCAACCTTGTGACTTGGCGGCAGCGTGGAGTGTGGTGCCAGCCCCCCACGCCACCCAGCACCTTCCGAAGGACGCCCCTGCTGACACCCTGCAGCGGGGGCTGGCGAGGGGACTGGTTAAATTGTGAAGAAGGAATGGGCTGTTGAAACCGGGGTGCGGGCGACTGCTGCAGACACAGGGGCGGGAAATGCACAGTCGTCTTTGGAAGGGGAGACTGGGAACCATCAGCGTGTTTTCTGCATGGGGTGCGAAAAAACGTGCATTGTCTGGTCTTCCCAGGGCTTGAACCTGCGTCCACACAGGCGGTGCCCCTGCACTCGGGGCTCAGGTGGGAGGCTCAGCAGGATGGGTCCTGTTGGGGAGTCGGCCCCCTCTCCGAGTTCATTCTGTGCCCTGGGATACCTCACGCCTTCTGTGGACTCCCGGAAAGGCTGCACAGTGCCCCCGCCGCCCATTCGAGCCCCTGACTGCACACTTGTGACTTTTGGCACCAAAGTATAAAAAATGACCTTTGGAGTCTGAGGTGCCTGACCTCAGAGTAGGTGTGGATGTAAGTGTTGCTAGTGAATCAATTGCTGTGTCCACACTGGCCTCCTGAGGGACAGGGAGGGGTGACACACGCTGGCACAGCAGCAAGGACCAGCCAGGCACAGGGCGCGTCCTGTCTGTGCCCAGGGACCTGGGCTCGTCCCCAGACCCATCCTGAATGCGTGGCCTCTCAAGTCGGCTTGTGCTGGGTCGTGGGATGCAGCTTGGGGCTGGTTGGTGAGGACAGCAGGCCTCTGGAGCAGGTCTCCGGATCTGCAGAGCGTGGTCTGCGTCCTGCTCTGTCGTCTCCAGGGCCTGGGCGCTTCTGGAGGGTCCTGCCTTGTAACTCCACGTGCAGAACCTTCTAGAACGAAGACCTAGTTCCTGGACTTACACCCTCGGTCTCAGGAAGTGCCTGTGGGTTTTAAGGGGCGGCTGGCACCATTTCAGTGCTTGACTCTTGGATTCCTTGCACTTCAATGACGGTGGAGGGCTGGGGCGCAGCTCTCACCCTGGTGCGCTGCAGGCCTCAACCACGGCGGGCAGCATGCAGGCTGCCCTTGGGTGCTGAGGACGCAGATGGAGACACACACTGTCCTCTCTACGTTGTCCCTCAAAACCCCTGTGAACCTTAAAACAGCCAACCAAGGAGAAGGGAGGGGCGAGGAGGGAGCCTGTGCATTCGTGGCCCCAGGGCCCAGGTCTGCCGTGAACCCCTCCTCCTGTGGGTTCTGGCTTCTGTCCTCAGCCCGCCCACTGCCTCCTGCTTCCTCTGCTGGCACTCAGGGCTGGGCAGGCGGGCATGAGCAGAGCCCGCGACTGTCTGTCCGTCCAGGGTGGGGCCTGAACCTGTGCCCGGCGTGGCTGTCGGCTCCTGCCTGGGTGTGCAGTGTCAAGACGCGCAAAGAAATGAATCCCTGAGAGGAGACAGCGCGATCACGGAGTGCTCTGACGCGGCGGGCCCTCCCTGCCCGAGCGCCGTCGTTCGGGACCCGTGGACACAAGGGGGCTCTCCCCACCTCCCTCCAGCCCTGCCTCCCCTCGCCCCCCACAGGTTTCTGGTCCTGTCAAGGCAAGGTGAACCGGTTCTGTAATAAAGAGGAGGCTTATTAGAATTAAGGCCTACCCGCGTTAAAAAAGCAATCTTTGCAGGACTGAGGCCTCAGGGGAATTGTGAATTCTCAGCAAAGACCTCATTTAAGGTTTGGGATAAACACTGGACATGCATGTGCGGCTGCACAGGCATGTACGGATCTGGGAAAACCAAACCCAGCTCCGTTTCAGAGGAGGAAAGAGCCCGGGCAGAGGCGGTGGGGGCCACTCGGGGTCCCCCGGTGGCGTAGCCGGCCGGGCCAGCTGTCGGTGGGGGTGCGCTGTCTGTGTCTGCCCGTGTCCCCGGGTCGCACTCCTGGCTGAGGGCACGCGGCTGTCCACGCTGTGGCCCGCCAAGCAGGTGCCACAGATGGGCACACACCACACATTCTCTCAGGCCTGGGGCTGGACGTCCGGCGTCATGGGGGTCCTCGGTGAGGGACTCCTTTGTGCCGTCCACAGCAGACTCTCGCTGTGTCCTCACGGGGGCGCTCCCGGGGACTCTCCTACAAGGCACTGACCTGTCACCTCCGCCTAGTCAGCTGCTAAGGCCGCACCGCCGATACCCTCCCCTTCCAGGTTAGGTCCAGCACACTAACTTGGGGGACACGGTGCTCTCAGGGGTCCCTCAGCAGTGACTAGTCTCTTGGGGATCCTGGAAAGCGGGGGCACATGCTCCCCTGGACTGGGCTGCCACCTTTTGGGGCCTGCCTGGGCCCCTGGGGAGGGCCGGCCCCACGGAGCGCGCTGGACTCCACTCTCCTGGCCCCAGAGTCACGTCCCCGTCCTCCCCCGCTCCCCGGAGGGAGGCCTGGCTTGGACTGAGGCCTGGAGGTGTGGGCGGTCATGCCCTGGGCAGCCTTCTGCCCTGGGGGACGGGCGTGGGGAGATCCCCACCTTTCGAGGGCCAGGGAGCTGTCCACCTGGTTCCCTGGAGGGTCCGCCATGGGTGAGCCCGTTGTCCACAGGGTGACCAGTCGACGACCCACAAGCAGCAAAGGACTCATGCGCACAGACATGCACATGTGCACAGACGCACGCAAGATGCACGCACAGACACGCACACACGCAAGGCACACGCACACAGACACACATGCTCACAGACACACCCACAGACACACGCACACAGACACGCACATGTGCACGGTGGAAGGCACTAATGGACACGAACATGTGTGCTTCACACGCACACACAGGCACACACAGACACAGGCACACATGCACAGGCACACATGCACAGGCACACACAGAGACACAGACACATGCGCACACACACGTGCACAGACACAGGCACACAAGACACGCACACACAGACACACAAAGACATGCACACACACGTGCACAGACGCACGTAAGACACATAGACACGCACAGACACACGTGCAGACACGCAGACATGCACAGACACACAGAAATGTGCACAGACACATGCACACATGCACACACTGACAGACATGCAAGACATGCACACAGGCACACACGTGCAAATACACATGCATACACGCACCGACACATGCACACGTACATGCATACACGCAAGACACATGCACACATGCACAGACACATGCATACACGCACAGACACAGGCACACACAGACATGCACACACACAGACACACACACAGTGCATGGTGGAAGGCACTAATGGACACGAACATGTGTGCACCACCTGTGCACACGCATGGCTGGGCCCCCGCCTTCCAGACCAGCCTCCTGGGATCTGTCCGAGCAGCGATCTGCACCCCATGTCAGGCTGTCTTTCGGGGGCTCCGAGTGAGCGCAGGACCGCAGAGAGCCCCGCTGCTCAGGGCTGAACTCAGCAGAGGAGGGAAGGCCGGTGCGCCGGGTCCCGGGCCCCACGCACAGCGGGTCCCAGCGGTCGGTCCCACCGGGAGGCTCGGCCTCGCTTCTTCGAGGCGCCGGCAGCGCCGCTTCCCTTCAGTGTCCGAACGGTCCACACGGCGTCCCCTTTCCCTCTGCTGAGAAAGTGGCCATCTGAGTGCCCGGGGATGGCCGGACGCAGGGACAGGTGACCAGGTGCCACCAGCGTCTGGCTTTTCAGCGCGCCCTGCAGGCCACCTCTGCATCCTCGACTCCAGCTTTCTCCTCCGAAGTTGCTGCCTCCTGGGCCCTGGGCTCCTGTAGACCAGCGTTCTGGCAGCTTGCGTTTCGGGCCGTGACGAAACCGAGGGCGGGAGGGACGAGAGTCCCAACTCAGCGGCACGTGGTGGCATTTAGGAGTCTGCGTGAGGAGTGCGCTTCCGGGTCCACAGGAGCGATCGTCTGCCCGCCAAACGGGGCACTGCTGTGTCGTCCTTTGCTTGTGTCCTGGCAGGACTCCCAGTCTGAGGACGCTGGCTTGTGCACCTTCCCCAGAAATCGCCTGTTCGCGGCTTCCTGCGTGTGTCCGTCACCTGCCCGGCCGGGTCCCCTGGGGCCTCCTCCTCAGCGCCGAGGGGTTAGGACAGCGTGTGAGGAGTGGACGTGGCCTGTGTCGGGGCAGGTGGGGCAAGTCCAGGCTAAGTTGGGGAGAAGCAGCAGCCCCACAGAGAGCGTGCCTTTGGGGTCCCCAGGAGATGCCCTCCCCAGTGCGCCCCTCGCCCCTTCCCTCTCCTTTCGGAATCCGAGGCCTCCAGTCTCAGAAGCTGCCATGTTGCGTAAACCTCACGTGAGACACGCACGTTCTCTGCTAAGCTGCCCACCGCACGCTGCGCCCGTCGGGCGGACAGTCCTCCGCGGCGCTGTGCTGGGAGCGGCCTGGAAGGAAGGACAGACGCCTGAGCCTGGGGACAATGCCGGAGGATCCCGGACGCCCAGACGGGGCCCTTGCTGCCTTTCTCAGGCCGCTTGAGGCCGCCAGCCCAGCACGCAGGAGCCTGGGGAGCGGGAAGAAGTGTGGCCCCCATGAGATGCTGGCGTGCTAACCCCGGACCTCAGCACGTGGTCCTCTCTGAAACGGGCCTCGCAGGGTAATCAAGTCAGAAGAAGGTCATTTGGCGGGTCCTTTCCAGCATGACCGGTGTCCTTCGAGAGGAGGGAGACTTGGATACTGGAAGATGCTGTCACGTCACAGGGTGTGGCTACAAGTCCAGCGCAGCCCGGCAGCCCTGGACTTCTGGTCGCCAGAGCGGAGGGGACAGGTTGCTGCTGCCTCCAGCCGCCCGGCGCGCGTGCTCTGTGAGGCCACGGAGGATGTCCCAGCCCCGACGGGGCTTCGGGGCGTCCGGCAGGCTCTGCTGTCCTGGGAGACCGACAGCGATGAGGGGGGCTTGCAGATGCCTCGTGGGGCGGGGGGTGGTCAGCGCACCTGTGACCCTTCCTTTCCTGGCCGGGGAAGGCCTTGCTGGGCTCGTGAGTGGACTGAAGCTTCCGCACCAGGCCTGTCGTGGAGACGTCTTTAATTCAAGCGACTAGATCTTCCTGAAGCAAGGCTCCCAGGAGAAGAGGCTGGTTGCCACCTGGAAGAGAACGGCTGTGAGAAGCTGCCCGGGTGGGTGTATGATGCTGTCTGTGGGCCAGGAGTCCCCCCTGCTTGGCCTCCTGCACCCCAGCAGGCCCGGAAGCGCCTGCCCCTGCCTCCTGCCTCCCGCCTGCTCACCCAGCCCCGACGTCCCTCCTCCGAGGAGACGGTGCTGCCTCCGTCCCCACAGGCCGCCTTCGCTTCCTCCCTCGGCCTCCACGCCTGGCCTGGCAAGATTCCTGGGGACACACCTCACTCTTCCTCTGGGTGCACAGCCCCTCTCTACAGCCGTGCTCCTCCGGCTGTGGCCCCAGGAACCCTGAGTCTGAAACACAGGGCTTCCTGAAGAGCGCAGCCCCCAGGCCAGCCTCCCCGCTGGCCAGCAGAGGGGCAGTAGCCAGCTCCCTGGGGCCCAGGGCCTGCCACGTATTGACACTGTTGGCCGGACCAGGCAACCCTGAGCTCACGGGCCCTGTGCTGTGGAAGTGCTTTGGGGGCCCGCTGCTCCAGGCCGGGGCCTGGGTGACTGGGTGACTCTGCGGGCCTGGGCCCCGGCCTGGGCAGCCTGCGGGCTGCCAGCGAGGCAGTCTCCGGACAGCAGCTGCAGTCGCTTCCTCCGCCCCGGCCTCCAGCAGGAGGACGGCCCTCACAGTGGACGCTGTAATAGATGTCCATCGGGATTTAAAAAGCAGGAGTGTGGTCTGCGCCTCTGCAGGTGCCGCCTCAAAGGGTGGCGAGGTGGCGGTCCTGAGAACATGCGGTCGGGGACGTGCCCTGCTCCTCCTTCCTCTCCCGCCCCGAGCGCTCCGAGGACCCCTGAGACGGGGGTGGAAGGGGCCCAGTGTCGGCTGAGGGCCCTGGAGAGCCGGCGGGCTCAGGGTGGGCCTTCCATGTCCGTGGTCCCTCTGCACAGATACCTGCCGCAGGTCTCGGGGCTGCCTGGCACCCGGTGGCCCTCGGCAAGTGTCTGCCTCTACAGCAGCAAGAGGGACATTTTTACCTCCAGCGTGGAATTTCCCAGTTATTTTAAATAAGTCATTTATCTGTGCTCAGCATTCAGATAAGCATTACCAGCCTTGCGCATGAGCGGATTCAGAGCCGTGCAGGGAACCCTGAGGGCGGTTGCCGGTGCGTCCTGCCTCTCCTGCCATCGGACACCGGTCTGTCAGGGAGACCACACTCCCCACAGACAGATGGGGCCTCTTGGGGAGCCTAGGACAGGGGCGCCAAGGCCTCAGCAGGGGCGTCCCAAAGGCTCCTGACCTTTCTGGCTTAAAATATAGTAAGAGGTCCCTCGTGGGGCAGCATTTGGGTCAGTCGTCTCCAAAGGAGCGCAGGCCACATGCTGCTGGGTTCAAGTCCCGGAGCGACCAGTGTGAACAACTAAATAAAACCAAAATAAACACAATGCTTCCTCTCTCCTACTGCCTGCCTACCTGCCTTCGTTCCTGCCTCACCTTTCCTTTAAAATAAATAAAATATATTAAAAGAATAATTTGGACCAAAGATCTCGCCAAGTTATGATGGTAAGCCCTACAGGAAAGGCCTCCATGCATGTCTCTCCGGCTCTGTTAATAGCGAGGGTGCTCCTGTCCGCTGCTGCTGCGTAGCAAGCGCATCCCCAGACTCGGTGACTTGAAACAGGAGCTGTTCCTGCTCAGCAGCCTGGGTGAGCGTGTCGGGGCTGTGACTCTTGGTTCTGGAAGCCGGCGCACCGAGGAAGCCCAAGGCCCTTGGCCGGCTTCGCTCAGACAGACGTGTCTGATCACAATGCTCGGCAGCCCTGCACCATGGTGCATGATGTGGCCTGGGGCCTTTTTCGTCAATGACCAAAAGCATTGATTACAACTGGACACCACCTTTGTCCCCTCCAAGCAGAGCTTTGTTCTGCCCTCTGCTCTGCACGGCCGCCAGGGCTTCCAGGCAGAGGCGACCTCACCAACCTCGTCTTGGCGTGAGGGCTCGGGTGACGCAGCCTGAGCAAGAGCCATCTCCGCTGTTAGAGGGGGTGTGCTCTGCCTCTGCTTACGGCAGCAGAATGTCCCCTCCCCTCCTATAGGGCCCTCACCCTGGAATGTTCCAGCCCTTTGCAGCCTGCAGCTGGGTTTGGTCAATGGCTACCAAATAACTGTGTCTGTGCTGGAGAGGTGCAGCCGCTGGGGTGGTGCTGGGTGGGTCTTCATCTATTAGAGTGGACTGGATGGAAGATGAGCTTTCAAATCTGTGAAATGGTGTTGTTCAGTGGTGGAGAGAGGGAGCCCTTGGCTGATGTAGAGTTTGTCAGATGTAGAGAATTGTCAGACAGAGGAGGAGGAGGAGTTGGAAAAGGAGGAGATGGGGAAGGAGGAGATTGAGGAGGGGGAGGTGGAGGAGGCAGTAGAGGAGTAGGAGCTAGAGGAAGAGGAGAAGGACAAGCTGGAGGAGGAGGAGGA